>ML360561.1:0-76637 GCA_005239505.1 Nicotiana paniculata
AACCTTGCCAGAAATTTTCTCGCCAAATCGTTCCATGTTGTAATGGAATTAGCTGGTTCTGCCCTTAACCATCGCTTTGCTTCGCCCAACAGAGAGAATGGAAAAAGTGTGACCCTCACATAATCTGCGTGACCCCATTAGTGATATAAGTATCACTGATTTCCAAGAAATTTAGAATGTGCTGTTGTGGATCCTCGTGTGGAAGACCCATAAACTGCCCGTTTGCATGAAGTAGCTGGATCATGCTCTGTTTAAGCTCAAAGTGCCCAGTGATTCTGGGCNTCTGTGAAATGATCTCTCAGGTTCGAGGTCAAAGCCGTCAAGTCTGTTATGGCATCTGACCCTGCGCATTCACTCTAAGTTCCTGAGATTAGAGCAAAAATTACGTGACGTTAAACTCAATAAAATAACAATTAAAGCAAGTACGTAGAAAGTAGTCTATATTCAAGTCCCCGACAACGGCGCCAAAAACTTGTTGGTTGTAAACGCCCACGCAAGTATACGTGATCGTAACAAGTAATATAATGTTAAATCGAATGTCGAACCCACAAGGACTTGTGTAACTATTTGCCAAATCACTTTAATCGTTATCTAATCAAGCCAAAATAAAATCAAGGATGTAACTATTTTATACTAAGATTCTATGAAATAACTAATTATCAAGTGACAAAAATATTGTTATGTATTCAGTAGAGACAAATATTCCAGGGTTGTGATCTATTCACCACTCGTATTGCATTCTAATTAACTCTCCCTTTCATATAATTCACTCATGGTTGCTAATTAATCGATAAATGCTCTCATAGCCTTCTCCCGAAGCACTACTCGCCTATTCTCAATAGATTAACGCCTATATTCCTATGAAATTAATCTATTAGAACGCACTAAGATTACGATATTTAATTAAGCATGGTGACTAGGTATATTCCTATCCTAACAACAAATCCGCTCCCCTAAAGGGTTAAAATCGCGCTTTCTTCAATTCTTCTCTAATCTACATACGGCTTTCCCAAGCATAACATAGATAGTATATAGAACCTAACTGCTGGCCAAACAATTAAGCAATTAAACACAGAATTGAAGAAACAACCATATATTGAGTGAACTATATTCAAGGTTAAATTAATGTCGAATAACAATATCCATGGCTAAACCACAACCCCAGAACAATGGGTGTTTAGCCACTCATGCTATAATCAAACAATTGCATAAGTGTTGCATGAATTGAAAATACTAGAATAAGATGAAGAAAACTGATAATCCTTGCTCCTTCAATGATCTTGTGTGTGTATTTGCTCTCCAAAAACGTCTCCCCCTCAAAGATGTGTTCTTGGGTCTATTTATATGGTTGGGATAAACCCTAACCGTGTAAGAGACTTCTATTCCAACTTGGAAACACTTAAAAACCTTTAAAACTCGGAGTTCACTGAAGCAGGTACCCAGGCGTTAGCAGGCTAAGGCCTGGCTAACGCCTGGCCATGGCTGGCGTTTGAAGGATAATGCCTGGCTAACGCCAGACACCCCCTGGCGTTTGAAGGGTAACGCCTGGCTAACGCCAGGCACCTCTTGGCGTTAAGAGCCAAACGCCTGCCTAACGCCAGGCTTTTCCCGGGTCGCTCCTTTTCGACTCTTGAGCGTATTTTTCGACGTTTATGCTCTCAATTAGCTCGGCTTCCGTTTCCAATTCACCTACACATTAAATAAACCCCATTAGGCACATACGACGTGTATTTTTATCATTAAAGCACATAAAATGCAAGGTATATAATGCTAAAAATCATGAATCCTAGCCACGCATCAATAACCAATCTCACTTAGACAATTAGCTTCGCCGAGTAAACTCAGCTTGAACAAATGCTCAGTATATAGGCAGCATCAAAGAAATATCATCAACATGCGCGGTCATCAATTAAACCTAAGTAGTACTTAAGGGAAAATCGTTTAAATCACGATGTACGACTCACGGGCATGCTTGACCAACGTATAGATATTCCAATTACTTGTTAGACAATTATAGGGTGCGATTATACTAGTTTTAGTCACATAGGCAGCGTATGAAGAAAGATATAGTATAACGGTAGGAAAAGCAAAGTCTTCATTTAAGTCAATTAAGATCATATAATAAACAAGGAATGCTAGGCAAGTACTTCTAATTTGAGCAGGAAGAGATGAAACTAGAAATCAGGAATTCAGATATAAGAATTTCAATTCTTACACGGGGAACTTAAGGACCAAAAATCCTAAAAGGGAAATCTATTTGCAAATAAGTCCGAGTACGCACTCGTCACCTCGCGTACACGGGCTACAATCAACATAAAAGACTCAATCCTAGGGGGAAGTTCCCCCATACAAGGTTAGGCAAGATAGTTACCTCAAAGACGACAACCCGGTACTAAAAAATCGACTTCTCGGGCGGGAAGGCCTCCGGACGGCTCATATTTAACTAAAACAACTTCAAAATACATATAAAACGTAAAAGGAACTATTCCGAATAATAAAGTCTCAATCTTTACAATATTATAAAAATTGACCCAAAAGTCGACCCCTGGGACCGCACCTCGAAATATGACAAATTTTACGAATTCCGATTATCCATTCTCATACGAGTTCACCCATACAAAATTTATCCAATTCCGATAACATTTGGTCTTTCAAATCATGATTTTACATTTTAGAAGTTTTCTTTCAAAACCCACAATCCCCTCAACCCAAAACATAAATTAAATGATCAAAACAAGAACTAATTAATGAAATATAATTAATTATAGTGGAAGAACACTTACCCATTCGATTTGGGTGAAAAACCCTCAAATAATCGCCCAACACCGAGTTATAGAAGTCAAAATATGTTTAAGATGGTGAAACCCCGATTTTGCAAACTTATATTCTACCTAGGTGCTTTGTGAATTGCGATCGCAGGAATCGAGGCAAGCGATCGCGTAGAAGGAAATGGTTGCTGGTGTAAGATGTGGTCCGCGATCGTGGAGAATCTTATGCGATAGCGTATAAGGGGTAGGCTAGCTTCTGCGATCACTGATGGGGTTATGCGAACGCGGTGAAGAAATTTTAGACGACCAGTAGGGACACATCGCGAACACGAAAGAATCACTGCGATCGCGATCAAGGGAATTGGCGGGGAAAACAAGAAAATACGCGATCGCGGCTTGGGATATGCGATCGCGAAAGAGGGCAACAGACACCAGAAATAGCAGTTCAAAAATGGAAGAAAATAGCCTGAAACCCATCCGAAATGCACCTGAGGCCCCCCGGACTCAAAACCAAATAAACGCACAACCTCAAAAATATCATACGGACTTATTCAAGTAACCAAAACACTAAAATAACAACATACATATCGTATTAAACCTCCAAATCCATAAAAAATTCTCAAAACTTCTTAAACTTCAGATTTTGCATTTAAGGTCCGACTCACGTCAAACTAAGTCTGTTTCTTACCAAATTTCACAGATAAATCATATAATTCATGTCGAACCTGTACCGAGCTCCGGAACCATGATACGGGCCCGATATCACAGGTTTCACCTCAAATTTCATTTTAAAAAACCTTTATATTTTTCATAAAAAAATTTTCTTTAAAAATTTATTTCTCAGACTTGGGACCTAGGAATTCAATTCCGGGCATACGCCCAAGTCCCATATTTTCGTACGGACCCTCCGGGACCGTCAAATTATGGGTCCGGATCCGTTTACCAAAAACATTGACCGAAGTCAACTTTATTCAAATTTCTAATACAAAATTATCATTTTTATCATTTTTTCACATGAAGGCTTCCTAGCTACAAGACCGGGTTGTGCATGCAAATCGAGGTGTGATAAAAGGAGGTTTTAACAATATCAGAATACATAATTAGCTAGAAATATACGGGATGACCTTTTGGGTCATCACAAAAACTATCTGAGCCACGAAACCCCCACTCCTAGATCATTTACCTACAAGTCAACTTCCGGTTGAATTTTCCAACTAAATCACCAACCAAAGAGATTAAGTGTCTCATTTCTCACCACAACCAACCCGAACCCGAATCGATCAACCCAACGCAACACAAAAGAGCCCAACCAACAAGAATGAAGAAGAAATGGAAAGAAAATAGGGCTAAACTCTCGGAACGACCGGTCAGGTCGTCACACAAAAAAATTGACTTGTGTAACGCGTCTCGTAAAGAAAAAGGTAACATGTCATGCCAACAAGACTATAAAAACTATAATGACTCTTGAGATAGCTAAGGACACATTTATCAACTTGCCACATTTAAAATTTTCTAATAAGAATAAAAAATCTAACTAATTAGTGTCTCAATTTATCCGATTCGAGATCAATAAAAACATAAGTTGCCCGTATATTGCATTCAGGTCAGTTTTTATAAAATTCATATTAAAAATAATAATGAGTATATCAATAAACAATAAAGTCATTATGAAGTTAATATTAGCTTATTAGATTCCTTTACGCAAAAAATCTTTCTATCTTATTAGTCAAAGTTCCATTGAACAAGATCACATGTCGAGCGTTTTAGAAGAGACATTTATGTAGAAGATACTAATTGTGTTACAAATAAGAAAATGACATGTATAAATGATATAATAAATAAGAAATCGATAATCGAATGATAAAAAAGAATATGAGTATGAATTGAGATAGTTTTGATATCTATCCCATTTTTCTGTAATTATGTAGTGTAAGAGCATGCATGTGAACACTTCTCAAAAGAATAAGTCTTAAATGTCTTTAAAGATAATCCGAAAGAAAATAAATCAAAAAACGTGACTTGTGTTATGCGTCTTGTAAAAAAAAAGTAACACATCATTCCCACGAGAGATGATGTCACAAGCTATAAATTGAGTTTCTTCTTTTTTCCTTTTAGAAAAGAAAATGAATGTTACTCCTTCATGTCATTGATCATGATCATTTACGTATCAATTCCAAATCAACTTAGTATTAATTAACTGAGACCAAACTTCCGTCAAATTAATTTTTCTGCAACTTAATATGTTACGGTCTTGCGCATAAAAATGTTAACATTGTAAATTTTATGTAATAAACAATACATACCAAATATTAATGCATGTATTTTTTTTTACCATTTTAATGAAAAGTAAACGAGGATATATAATAAAGGAAAAAAAGAGAGCAAACTATAAAAAAGGTAAAGTGACTCTTTATATAGGGAACAATTATCAACTTGTGTAACGACCCGGTCGGTCGTTTTGAGAGGTAGCGCCCCGATCCCCTAATAACTACCTTCCCCATGTTTATTTATGCTTTTGGGACTTGTTGGAATGATTAGTCGTGAATTTCGGATAGTTTTTGGACACACAGTCCTGATATATGAGTCTAAGTTTTAGAAATCGAGCCGTAATTGGATTTGTGGGAAGTCCGAAATGGTATTTCGTCGAATGTGTTAGCTTAGTTTGGTGATTTCGGCGTTAGGAGCGTGTCCGGAATGGGTTTTCGAGGTGAATAGTAGATTAAGGCTTGAATTGGTGAAAGTTAGAATTTTGCTGATTTCAGTCATAGGTGAAATTTTGATATCGGGCTCGGAATGGAATTCTGAGAGTCGCTGTAGGTTCGTAGTGTCATTTATGACCTGTGTGTAAAATTTGAGGTCATTCGGACTAGTTTTGACGTGTTTCGGCATTGGTTGAAGATTTTGGAAAATTTCATAAGTTCTTAAGCTTGAATCCATGCATAATTGATGATTTTATATATTATATGATGTGTTTTGAAGGCTCGACTATGTTTGGATAAGGTATTAGTACTGGTTGGTAAGCTTGGTTGAGGCCCCGGGGACCTCGGGGATGTTTCGGATGCTGAACGGGGTGAATTTGGACTTAGGAAACTAGCTAAAGCATTTGCTGGTTCTGGTTTCTCGCACATGCGGATGGGGAGCCACAGGTGTGGACACGCAGGTGCGGCAAGGGGCTTCACTGGTGCGGTCTTGGCCAAGGTCAGCCAGTGCTCGCAGGTGCGGTCTGGGTTCCGCATGTGCGGCCCAGTGACCGTAGGTGCGACCCCAGCCCAGTTAGTGTGTTTTCACACCTGCGATGGATTTTTCGCAGGTGCGGTCCAAGAGTCGTAGTTGCGGACTTCATGGTTGTTTATACAATATACGAGGGTTTGAAATTCATAATTTCTAAAATGATTTAGAGCTCGGGAAAGTGCAGTTTTTGAAGAGATTTTCACCTGGGCAATTTGGGTAAGTGATTCCTACTCGGTTTAGACTAATTTCCATGATTATACCCTTGAATCTACCCTTTAATTTCAAACTTATGGTGGAAAATTTGGATAAAGTTCTTAGGCCAAGCTTGTGAGTTTTGATCGAGATTTTGATATCCGATTCGAGTAATTCTTGTGTGGCTAGACTCGCGAGTGAATGGGTGTCTAGAATTTGTAACTTTTACCCGATTCCGAGACGTGGGCCCGGGGGACTTTTTGGGCAATTTTCCAAATTTTGCGTGTTAGCTTCGAGCTAATTAGCTATATTGATTCCTTAAAGTGATATTTACATTATGCAATTGAATTGAATAGACGTGGGCCATTTGGAGTAGGATGCTCGTGGCAAGAACGTGGTTTTGAGTGATTAGAGCAGCCGAGGTAAGTGGGTTGCCTAACTCTGTGTTGGGGACTTCCCCTTAGGCTTCTCTGACACTATTTGTTGTATGGGCGCTGTGTACGTAAAGTGACGAGTACGTGCACGGGCCATTGTTGCTAAAGTTCCATTTTTCCGTCCATGCCATAAATCATTTCACTATTATTTCATTGTTTAATGTGCTAAGTAGTGTAGTTAGAATATGAAGGAGCATGTCGACCTGTTTTACCTGAATTTCCTATTTGATACTATGTGCACCATGTTTAGTTAGCCCTATCATGCGTTTTTCTTGTGATTTTTCTCCTGAACTTTTTAAATAAACCTTATCTGGCATTCATTCGCATTTCATATTTAAATTGGGACTACAGACGTATTCCGGGAGCTTTCCCCTTATACTGCATATTTAAATTGGGACTACAGACGTATTCAAGGAGCTTTACCCTTGTACTGCATATTTAAATTGGGACTACAGATATATTCCGGGAGCTTTCCCCCTGTACTGCATAACCATTTGGAACTACGGGACGGTATCCGGGAGATCCCACTTTGTGATACATAATATGTTGAGCCGAGGATTTCCTTGCGATAAACTTATATTGTTTTTCTTAAACTGATTATTGTAGACATTGCCTATCTTTTGTACTGTTTTAAACTGACTTATAATAAAATTCGGTAGAGCCTTAACCTGACCTCGTCACTACTTGACCGGGGTTAGGCTAGGCATTTACTGGGTTTCCAAATGTGGTGTACTCGTGCCCTTTCATGCACATGATTTCATGTGCAGATCCAGGTACGAGCTATCAGCCTCGTGGTTAGTTGTTGCTGCTGATTCCGAGAGACTGCAAGGTATTTCTGCCGCGTCCGCAGAATCCTCCGAGTCTCCTTCTATTCTATCTTGTAGAAACGTTCTTATGTACATTTCCAGTTTTGTTAGAGCTATAGTAGTGTTAGAAGCTTGTGACATGTTTGCGACATTCCGGATCTTGGGAAGTTATATATTTTTTACGTGCCAAGTGGGGATGTTTCATTAGTATATTTACTTTATTCTGTCGTTATTTTATTGCTTCTGTTTAATATCTTTTCCGCAATTAGGCTTACCTAGTCGTAGAGACTAAGTGCCATCACGATGCCTTTCGGAGGGTAAAACGAGTCATGACAAGTTGGTATCAGAGCGTCTAGGTTCATAGGAGTCACAAGGCACAAGCCGATTTATTAGGGTCTTGTGGATCGGTACAGAGACGTCTGTATCTATCTTCAGGAGGCTATGTAACTGTTAAGAATAATCATATTTCTTTGATTTCCTTGTCGTGCGAGTTATTGACATCAAAAGAATTCTAAAATACTATTCTATTCTTTCCCACAGATGGTGAGGACCCGTACTAAGAGGACCGACGACCAGGCACCCGAGCCCCCTCCAGAGCCGCCAGAGGCCGGGATCGGGGTAGAGGACGACCACGCAGTGCAGCCCGAGCACTGGCGAGAGTAGCGATAGAGGAGCCTATTGCATCCCCAGCTGGAGAGCCGGCGCAGGAGGTCCCTATTGCTGCTCCAGCGTTACAGGAGACTTTAGCTCAGTTCATGAGCATGTTCAGCACTGTAGCTGAGGCTGGAGGACTTCCAATAGCTCTCGCTACATCTCAGGCCGGGGGAGGGTCAAAGACACCCGCAACCCGAAGTCCTGGGCAGAGGGGCCAGGTTGATCAGGTCGCGGAGTATATTCCTATGCCCCTAGTGGCTCCAGTACAACATGGGACCAGGGTAGCTGCTTCCGAGGCCGAGTAGCTCAGACTTGAGAGGTACAAAAAGTACCACCCACCCATTTTCAGCGGAATAGCTTCAGATGATGCTCTGGGTTTTCTTGAAGAGTGTCATCCTATTCTCCACTGTATGGGCATTGTGGAGACAAGTGGCGTATCTTTCATCGCTTTCCAGCTGAGGGGAGCGGCATATCAGTGGTGGCGGCCCTATGAGCTGAGTAGTTTTGACGAGGAAGCCTCACTCACTTGGATTCAGTTTTCAGAAATGTTTCTGCGGGAGTATGTCCCTCAAAGCCTCAAAGATACTTGGCGCACGGAGTTCGAGCAGTTGCGCCAGGGTGCTATGACTGTGTCGGAGAATGCAGTTTGTTTCAGTGAGTTAGCTCGGCATGCACCAGCCTTGGCTGCCACAGTAAGAGAGTGAGTTCGCCGTTTAATTGAGGGACTTCACCCTAGTATTCGGACAAGTATGGCCAGAGAGTATTGCCAAGAGAGTATAGGGCACGTGCACCCGTGACCGAGAGGAGAGAGGACAATAGGTCTCGAGAGGCTGGCCATTTTACAGGAGCTCGTGCACCAGCAACACGTTACGGTAGGGGCTTTGTCGGTCACCCTGTTCATTCAGCCCTTCCAGCAGCCAGCGGTATTCCAGCTCCACCTAACTTCAGGAGTTCTATTATGCACCGCCAGTATCGAGTGTGCCTGCAGTTCGAATTGTTATTTTCGGCCAGCCCAGCAGGCCATCTCCTAATCAATCGCAGCCACGTCGTCCTTCGAGGGGTTGTTTTGAGTGTGGTGACACTTGACACGTGATTAGAGATTTCCCTAGGGTCAGGAGGGGTGCACCTCCACAGTCTTATCAGCCTCCACGTGCTCCGTCGGGCCCTCCAGTTGTCCTTCCAGCCCCAGCTGCCACTCCACCTCCTCAGTCAGCTCGAGGTGGAGGTCGGGAGGTAGAGGTCACCCTAGAAGGGGAGGCCAGGCCAGATATTATGCCCTTGTAGCCCAATCCGAGGTTGTTGCTTGAGACTCAGTCATCACAAGTATTATCTCTATTTGTCATAGAGATGCATCGGTATTATTTGATTGAGGCTCTACGTATTCATATGTGTCCTCTTATTTTTCTCCACAATTGGTGATATACCGTGATTCTTTGAGTTCCCCTGTTTATGTATCTACTCCTATGGCAGACTCTATAGTTGTGGACCGCCTATATCTATCGTGTTTGATTTCTCTTAGTGGTTTTGAGACCCGGGCTGATTTGTTATTACTCAGCATGGTCGATTTCGATGTTATCTTGGGCATGGACTGGTTGTCGCCCCATTATGCTATTCTTTATTGTCACGCTAAGACCGTGACGCTGGCTATGCCAAGCTTGACGAGATTATAGTCGAGAGGTACCTTAGTGTATACTCCCCGTAGGATCATTTCATTTCTTAAGGCTCAACAGATGGTTGAGAAGGGGTGTGATGCGTATTTGGCTTATGTGAGAGATGTCAGTGTTGATACCCCTCCAGTTGAGTCAGTCCCAGTAGTGAGGTACTTTCCTGATGTATTCCCAACTTATCTTCTGGGTATGCCGCCTGACAGAGATATTGATTTCGGCATTGATGTGTTGTCGGGCACTCAGCCTATTTCTATCCCTCCTTACTATATGGCTCCTTTTGAGTTGAAGGAGTTGAAGGATCATTTACAAGAGTTGCTTGATTAGGGTTCATCAGGCCCAGTGTATTACCTCGGGGTGCTCCAGTGCTATTTATGAAGAAAAATGATGGCTCTATGCGTATGTGTATTGATTATCGGTAGCTGAACAAAGTTACAGTGAAGAACATGTATCCTTTGCCCCGCATTGATGATTTATTCGACCAGCTACATGGTTCCAGAGCATTCTCCAAGATTGACTTGCAATCTGGCTATCATCAGCTAAAGATTCGGGAGTCGGAGATCCCTAAGACTACCTTCAGGACCAGATATGCCCACTATCAGTTTCTTGTTATGTCATTTCAGCTGACCAATGCCCCAGCAACTTTTATGCATTTGATGCACAATGTGTTCCAACCCTATCTTGATTCCTTCGTCATTGTGTTTATTGACGACATAATGGTGTATTCCCGATCACGGGAAGATCATGAGCAGCGTTTGAGGACCATGCTTCATACTTTGAGGGAGAAGAGATTGTACGCAAAATTGTCTAAGTGTGAGTTCTGGCTTGATTCAGTGGCATTCTTGGGCCACATAGTGTCTTGGGATGGGATCAAAGTAGATCCGAAGAAGGTGGAGGCGGTGCAGGGTTGGCCTAGGCTGTCATCAGCTACGGAGATCCACAATTTACTTGGATTGGAAGGGTACTACCGTCGCTCTGTAGAGGGGTTTTCATCTATTGCAGCACCTATGACCAGACTGACCGGAAGGGTGCTCCGTTCAGGTGAACCGATGAGTTTGAGGAGAGATTTCAGAAGCTCAAGACAGCTTTGACTTCGGCCCCAGTATTAGTGTTGCCTACAGGTTCGGGGTCCTACACTGTCTATTATGATGCCTTGAGGATTGGCCTTGGAGCAGTATTGATGCATGGCGGTAGGATGATTGCCTACGCGTCCAGACAGTTGAAGGTGCATGAGAAGAATTATCAGGTCCATGACCTCGAGTTAGCAGCGATTGTCCACGCCCTGAAGATCTGACATCATTATTGTATGGTGGTGCATGTGAGATTTACAGATCACTGGAGTTTGCAGCACTTGTTCAGGCAGAAAGACCTCAAATTGCACAAGTGGAGATGGTTGGAGTTACTAAAGGACTATGACATCACCGTATTATACCACCCGGAGAAGGCCAATGTTGTGGCCGACGCCTTGAGTCGCTGGGTGGAGAGTTTGGGGAGTTTGGCATATCTTTCGGCAGTTGAGAGGCCCTTAGACTTAGATGTTTAGTCCTTAGCCAGTCAGTTTGTGAGATTGAATCTTTCAGAGCATTGCCGGGTTTTATCTTGTGTGGTGGCTCGGTTTTCTCTTTATGACCGCATTCGAGAGCGCTAGTATGATGATCCCCACCTTATGGTTCTTCAGGACACGGTTCTGTGCGGTGACTCCAGGGATGTGACTATAGGAGATGACGGTGTGATGAGGATGCATGTTTGGATCTGTGTGCCCAATGTGGATGGGCTTCGGGAGTTGATTCTTGAGGAGGCCCATACCTCGCGGTATTCCATTCATCCGAGTACCGCAAAGATGTACCAGGATCTGAGACATCACTATTGGTGGAGAAGGATGAAAAAAGATATAGTGGAGTTTGTGGCCAAGTGTCCCAACTGTCAGCAAGTCAAATATGAGCATCAGAGGCAAGAAGGGTTACTTCAGTAAATTGAGCTTCCAGAGTGGAAGTTGGAGCGGATCACCATGGACTTTGTGGTTGGACTTCCTCAGAGCTTGAAAAAGTTGTATGATATTTGGGTGATTGTGGATCGGCTGACCAAGTTAGACCATTTCATTCCATTGTTGACTACCTACTCCTCCGAGAGGTTGGCAGAGATTTATATCAGGGAAATTTTTCACCTCCACGGTATTCTAGTATCTATCATTGCAGACAGAGGTACACAGTTCACTTTACGGTTCTGGAGAGTTGTTCAGCAAGAGCTTGGCACCAGGGTAGAGTTGAGTACAACCTTTCACCCTCAGACGGATGGGCAGTCCGAGCGCATGATTCAGATTCTTGAGGATATGCTCCGTGACTTTGTGATGGGTTTTGGAGGGTCATGGGACCGATACTTGCCACTTGCAAAGTTTTCTTATTATCACAACTACCAGTCCTGCATTCAGATGGCCCGTATGAGGCTTTGTATAGTAGAAGGTGCCGGTCTCCAGTGGGATGGTTTGATCTGGGCGAGACCCAATCATTGGGTGAAGATTGGTCAAGGAAGGTTTGTGATTTGGCATTTATGGCTGGTGATCGGGTTTTGCTTCTGGTATCGCCAATGAAGGATGTCATGAGGTTCGGGAAGAAGGGTAAGCTGAGTCCGAGATTTATTGGTACTTTTGAGGTGTTGCGACGTGTAGAGGAGGTTGCTTATGAGCTAGCCTTGCCTCCCAACCTTGCAGAAGTTCATTCGGTATTCCACGTCACTATGCTCCGGAAGTATCACAGTGACCCGACTTATGTTTTGGACTTTAGTTCAGTCCAGTTGGACAAGGATCTATCATATGTAAACGAGCCAGTAGCTATATTGGATAGACGGGTCAGAAGGCTCATGTCAAAGAATATTGCATCAGTCAAGGTTCAGTGGAGGGGTCAACCGGTCGAGGAGGCGACTTGGGAGACCGACGAGGATATGCGCAGTCAGTACCCTTGTCTTTTCACATCTTTAGGTATTGTAACGACCTGACTAGTCGCTTTGAGAAATTAAGCTCCATTTATTGGAATAAGGTCTTGAACAACTTCACTTTATGTATATCGACCTGCGTGCATGGTTGGATTCAGTTATCGGATAATCCTGAGTCGAATTGGAAGGAAAATTTCTAATTTTGAAGCTTAAGTGATGGAAGTTGACCGAAGGTTTGACTTTTGAGTAAACGGCCTCGGAATGAGTTTTGGGTGATGCCAACAACTTCGGCGCGCGTCCGGAATTGGGTTTGGAGGTTCGTAGAGTAATTTGAGGCAATTCAGCGAAAGTTAGAATTTTGGAGATTACGTCCGATAGGTGAAAATTTGATATCGGGCTCGGAATGAGATTCCAAAAGTGGGTGTAGATCCGTAGTGTCATTTGTGACCTGTGTGTCAAATTTCAAGTCATTCTGACTAGCTTTGATGTGTTTCGGCGTCGGTTGTGGATTTTTTAAATTTCAAAGTTAGTAGGGTTGAATCAATGCATAGTTGGCGATTTTGATGTTATATGAAGTGGTTTTAAGGCTCGAATAACTTTGTGCGGAGTTATAGTATTGGTTGGTATGTTTGGTCGAGGTTCAAGGGGCCTCGGGTGTGTTTCGAATGAATAACGGATTTATTTTTGGGAATTTATAGTTTGCTGACTTGCTGGTTTTTGGAGTTCTGGTGTTTTTCCGCACCTGCGGATGGGTTGCCGCGGTGCGAGATTGCAGGCGCAGAAGGAAACCCTGCAGATGCAGAATTTTGGGAGCCAGGCTTGAGACGCAGGTGCAAGGTATATGTCGCACCTGCGAGCCCGCATGTGCGTGACCTTAAGTGCAAGTGCGAAGATGTGGGAGTTAGTAATTTCCGCAGGTGCGACTGTTTGGACCGCAGGTGCGGAATGCGTAGCTGTGAGAAATGTCCGTAGGTGCGAGGATTGCTGGGTAGAAAAGGGGACATAATCGAAGGTTATTCATTTTCACTCCCTTTTTGGATTTTTAGCTCGGGAGAAGGCGATTCTTTAGGGGATTTTCAAAGGAATCTGATGGGTAACAGTATCTTACTCGAATTTGGTTTATTTCATTAATCAATTGTGGTTTTCCTCATTTTATCAAGGAAATTGAGAGTAAAAGTATGGACATGGTTGAAAAAGTTTCCCAATTGAAAATCCGAGATTTGAGTGAGATTTTGACGTCGGTTTTTGATCATTTTGGTTCGAGTGTTCTCATAATAGAGCGGGTGTTCATAATTTGTAAATTTTACCCGATTCCGAGACATGGTCCAGGGGTACTTTTCGCGTAATTTTCCTAATTTCGCGTCTTAGCTTCAAATTTATTAGTTAAAGTAGTTGCTTGTAGTATTATTTACATGATGCTATTGATTTTATTATATTTGGGCCATTGGGAGTCGGATACTCGTGTCAAGAACGTGATTTCAAGTTTGATTTGAGCGGTTGAGGTAAGTATCTTGCCTAACCTTGTGTGGGGGAATTACCCTTTAGGATTTGGGTCTTATATGTTGTTTGCAGTCCATGTACGCGAGGTGATGAGTGCGTGCTTGGACTTATTTGTGGAAAGTTGACCCTTCAAGAAATCTTAGATCCTTATATTCACCGAGTATATAATGTCCGTAGGATGACTTAATTTCCTAAATTCTAGTGTTACCTTTATTTGCTTAAATGTGGAATGTTATTACTTTTGGATTTACTCTTATTTCCTATTTGACGACTTATCTAAAGAGTTTATTTCCTTTTATTTTCATGCTATGTCTTCTTAACTGTTTATCTCTAATTGTAATTATCTTCATCGCATTCTAGGATGGTTTGGTCTTGACTGAGGTTATGGTTATTTTCACGTGTTTGTCCCTAAATGAAATTTTTAAATACCCTTGAAATTACCGATCTAAAAGAAAGTTTAGGTAGACTATACCTTAGTTGGCTTGCCCGTAAATAGAGTTATCGGATTGTGTTTATTTCTTGTTGATAACCCGTGTAATTAGGTGCGACTGTTACATGCTATTTTCCTTCCTTGTTGAGTGATTTAATGTGCCTAGCTCTCCTTATTACTTTTATTTTCTCGTGAACTAGTTTTGCCTATCTTGTGATCGAAGGTTCTTGAGTTGATGTATTATTTGTATCTTGAACTGCTGCTATTGTTGTTGTTGTACTTGTTGTGGTCATGCATGAGGTTTCTGGCGTGCGGTTGTTGATATGGGGATTTGCACGAGGTTTCTGTCGTGTCGTGTTTACTATTGATATTGCACATGCGGCATTATATAGAGGGATATGAGATTGAGGGTTTCACATGTGGCGTGACAAGGTGGGAACATGTTTATGCAAATGTGGCGAAACAAGGTGGGCATATACTTTACTATTGCACACGTGGCGAGACAAGGTGGGCTATGTCAGGGATTGTTTGTGATACTTGTGTTGGACTGGGGGAGTTCCTTGTTGTTGATATTGTACTGGAAGACCTACTGTGTGAGTTTATTCGCGTGGAAACTAATGAGATGAAAATGTACGTGTTGCCCTTTTGCTTTCCTTATGTTTTATTGGTTGTTGAAATCATTTTAGGACACCCTACACAAGCATACACGTAGTTAAGTACTACTAATGGATTTAGGAGTCCTTGTTGTTATCAAGTATAGATACTCTTGTTGTGCTTACCGTATGGGTTGGAATGACCCAATTGGCACGTGAGTCGTCCGTGCAGTTAGTACTCGAATAAGGGCGCAAGATGCGAAGTGTTAGGGTTCGAATATTGGGACACATAAATGGTGATTTGTCCAATGTTCGGAACCTCGTGGAGATGTATATGAATTTGATGTAGAAGTGGTTGAAGTTGTTGAGTTATTTCATGTACGTGTTGTATATTTGCATGCCGGATTTGTTTGTGTTCTATTCAGTCTTTTTGTTACTTCATGGTTTTCCCCTGACACTTATTATTTTCCTTCTATATCGAATTCACGATTTTGTTAGCTAATTGCGTAGCCTTATGTGTATATCATTATTTCCCTGATTCCTATATTCATATTTTTTCAGTTTTATTAGACCAGTGGGTGTCTTGACTAGTCTTCCTCACTACTTCACCGAGGTTAGTCTTGATGCTTACTAGGCACCGTTGTGGTGTGCTCATACTACTCTTCTGCACATTTTTGTACAGATTCCAGGTTTTTGCGTAGCCTGCCGATTGAGTGTCAGTAGCGCGGTTGCTGTTGCGGAGACTCAAGGTAAAACCTCTTCAGCATTCGCGGTTTCGGAGTCACCATCTTATATTTTTGCTGCACTGTTGTACTTATTTCTAAGCAGTGGTTGGGAATATACAATGTGTAAAGAATTACTTATTCAGAAACAAAAATTAGGTTCTACTTATTATTGTTGTTATTCCATGAATATTAGGCTTATCTAGTCCTTAATACTAGGTGCCATCACGATATCCAATGGAGAGAAATTTGGGTTGTGACAAGTTGGGATTAGAGCTCTAGGTTCATAGGTGCTACGGGTCATCAGCGAGTTCAGTAAAGTCTTGCGGATCGATACAGAGACGTCTGTACTTTTCTTCGAGAGGCTACATAACTATTAGGATAACATCACTTCCATCATTCCTATCGTGCGAGTTCATTGATCTTGAGGTTTGAAATTTATCATTCCATTCTCTCACAGATTGTGAGGACGCGAGCTGCATATCCTGAGGATGTTACACTCGGAGCAGATGCCGCCAGGGGCAGAGGTAGAGGCATAGGCCGACGAGGGGCACGTGACGCAGCTAGAGCACCTGCCAGAGCTACCGTTGAGGAGCCGCCAGCAGTTCTAGTTGGGGGCCAAGCACCGGAGGCCCCTCTTGTTACACCCGGACTTCAGGATACCTTGGCACAATTGTAGGACATGATTGGTATCTTGACTAAGGAGGGATTGATTCCGGGTGCACCAGCTATTTCACAAGGCGGGGGAGGAGCTCAGACACCCGTCGCCCACACTCCGGAGCAGCGAGATCATGTTGGTCAGGTTTCAGGTGTCATGGCAGCACAGCCTGGGGTCCTAGTTCTGCCCGTTTGGATTGGCGACAAATGATGCCTAGGGTTTCCTGGAGGAGTTTCACTGCATTCTTCATACTATAGGTATTGTGGAGATGAGAGGGGTTTCTTTCATTACAGTCCAGCTCATGGGAGAGGCCTATCAGTGGTGGCGGGCATATGAGTTGGGTAGCCCGGCCGAGTCAGCTTCATTTACATTGTTCAGTTTTCAGAGATTTTCTTGAGCAAGTTTCTACCTTCGTCCTTCCGAGATGCATGTCGTTTGGAGTTTGAGTGGATGCACCAGGGCACTATGTCAGTATCAGAGTATGCTGTCAGATTCAGTGATTTGGTCAGGCACGCACCTGCTTTGGTTGCTACATTTAGCGAGGGTCTCCATAGATTCATTGAGGGCCTTAGGCGTGATATTCGGTTTAGCATGGCTTGGGAGTTAGAGTCTGATGTTTCATTTCAGCAGGTGGTAGGGATTTCTCGTAGAGTTCAGGGCATACTGGATCATGAGGGAGACGACAGGCGGGACTATGATAGAGATGGCAGGCGGGGCTGTGAGAGAGAGGACAGACGAGGTCAGGAGAAAGAAGGAAGAGAGGTGAGGAAGCCTCTTAGGATGGAGAGATTTACTGGTCCTTATTATGGAAGCAAGGTACGACACTGTAGAGGTTTTCTGGGTCAGCCAGTTCAATTTGCAATATTGGCTTCGCCTGGGGTTTTAGGTACTCATGGGTCTCGGAGTACTCGTACCGCATAGTTTCCACGACAACGTCAATCGCGAGGTTGTTTTGAGTGTGCAGATATCAGCCACATGGTGAGAGATTGTCCTAGGCTCCATGCAAAAGTGTTGCAATAGGGCATTCAGGTGAGTAGAGGGCATCCAAGAGGGGGAGGCCCGACCCGTTGATGTGTTTCGTATAGTAGGCTGGAGGCCGTTGTGCCAGATGTTCTAGTACATGTATGTTTTGTTTTGTTACAGAGGGGCACCATTTGTAATATATTATAGCTCTGCTGGTCGGGACGAGTTCCCTCATTGTTGTTTTGTTTATGAGTGAGTTTCATGCTTTGCACTCTATTTTTGTGGTTGCTCCTGTTGGGAGATTCAGTGAGTGGTAGGTCTATTGTTTGTTTCTATCTAGTAAAAGGTTCCATTTGGTGGGTTATATATATCCTATTTCTGATTTAGAGTTGAGTGCGAAATACCTGTGATTTCGTGTATTTTGAAGTGTTCGAATTTGGCTGTGTACCGTGAGATAAGTTAGGCCAGGATGGAATCCTTGTGATTTGTTCATGTGATTTAATTCCTTATTTGTTATGTTGTTGGGTAAGTTATCATTGATAGAGAGTTGTGTATGTCGGGCTTGTTTGATAGTTCCCTTATGTGTTCCTCCTTTCATATTCAGTCATTTTCATTCTGTGCTCCTTGAGTTTTATCTTGCGGGGTGTGTGCCCGGTGGTGTTAGTTGTGGCTTGGTGATTCGGGTGTCGAATTTATGAAGTCTTTGTGTTTATTGCATTATTATCAGTGTCATAGAGGTTTGAAGCAGAATTCTATCGGATATGAGGCTAATTGTCGGTGCTGAGTCGATTTTGGGCAGCTATTGTGATAAGAAGTGTTAGTAAAGACCTATGTGTGGTGTGTCATGTTGTGTGGTCATGCCTTGCGGGTGTAGTGATGAGTTGATGTAGCGGGTTGATGATGATGTAGGATATGGATTTAGAATCGGGTCTTTTGGAAATGAATAGAAGGTGAGAAATTGAGGTACGAGGCTTAACGCTGGTGATGAGAAGGCTATATTGGAATTGTGATGGTGTCATCAGGCTAATGTAGGTTGGGGTGACGTGGGATTACCCGCAGAGGTGTGTTGGAAGTGCGCAATCAGTGATTGGATGGGTTCGAAGTAAATCTTTGCACGTTAGAGGATGAATGTTTGTTTAAGCGGGGGAGGATGTAACGACCCAACCGGTCGTTTTGAGAAATTAATCTTTGTTCGGTGGATTAAAGTCTTGAACAACTTCACTTTGTGTATATCGACCTGCGAGCGTGGTAGGATTCAGTTACCAGATAATCTGGAGTCGAATTGGAAGGAAAAATTCTATTTTGAAGCTTAAGTGATGGAAGTTGACCAGAGGTTTGACTTTTGAGTAAACTGCCTCGGAATGAGTTTTGGATGATTCCAAGAGCTTCGTATGATGAATTTTGACTTAGGCATGTGTCCGTAATTTGTTTTGGAGGTCCCTAGAAAGTGGCTGTAATAGTGTCATTTGTGACCTGTGTGTCAAATTTCAGGTCATTCGGACTAGTTTTGATGTGTTTCGGCATCGGTTGTGGATTTTGAAATTTCATAGTTCATATGCTTTAATCCATGCATAATTGGCGATTTTGAAGTTATGTGAAGTGGTTTGAAGACTCGAGTAAGTTCGTATGGAGTTATAGGATTGGTTCGTATGTTTGGTCGAGGTTCCGGGGGCCCCGGGTGTGTTTTGGATGGTTAACAGATTTGTTTTTGGGAATTTAGAGTTTGTTGACTTACTGGTTTTTGGAGTTCTGGTGTTTTCAGCACCTGTGTATGGGTTGCCGCATGTACGAGATCGCAGACGTGGAAGGAAAGCCGCAGATGCAAAATTTGGGGAGCCAGGCCTTAGGCGCAGGTGCGAGGTATTGGCCGCACCTGCGAGCCCGCATGTGCGTGACCTTAAGCGCAGGTGCGAAGATGTCGGAGTTACTGATTTCCGCAGGTACGACTGGTTGGAGAGTAGGTGCGGAATGCGCAGGTGTGAGAAATGTCCGCAGGTGCGAGGATTGCTGGGCAGGAAAGGGGACAAAATTGAGGGTTTTTCATTTTCACTCAATTTTTGGATTTTTAGCTCGGGAGAAGGCGATTCTTTTGTGGATTTTTAGAGGAATCTTGTGGGTAATGATTTCTTACTTGAATTTTTTTTATTTCATTAATAAATTGTGGTTTTCCACATTTTATCAAGGAAATTGAGAGTAAAAGTTTTGAAATGGGAGGAAAAGTTTCCCAATTGAAAATCCGAGATTTGAGTGAGATTTTGACGTCGGTTTTTGATGATTTTTGTTCGAGTGTACTCATAATAGAGAGGGTGTTCATAATTTGTAAATCTTACCATATTTAAACTAGTAAAGAAGAAGCAATGCTATAATATTTAGCCGCTCGACATGTACAACTTTTACTTTCCCAAAACCCGGAACATCAAAAAGTCACAAACTCTAAACTATTGTAGCCATATACAAAGGAGTAAGGAAAGTGTATCTATATATCTCCTATATCTATACTAGAGTAGGAAGGGGACTCATGAGATCATGCGGACGCGGCACAATTACCTCGCGGTCTCCTAAGCAACTGCTAAGATACGCCTAGCCACTGTACGGTGCACTGGTACCTGGATCTGCACATGGGGAAAACATGTGCAAGAAAGGGAGTGATTACCCCACATTCGGTACTCAGTAAGTGCCAAGCCCAACCCCAGTCAAGTAGTGACGAGGTCAGGTTGAGGCTCTACTGAGTTTTAAAACAAGTCAGTTATAAATTTAAAATAGTTAAATATTGTAAGCAATGATAAACAGGATTAATGGAAACTGGAAAAAAATTAATAACAGAAAGAGAGCCCTCGACTCAGCACAACATATATCTCAATAGTAAATATGCAATGCAGTACAAGGGGAAAGCTCTTGGATCTCAGTCCATAGTCTCAACTAGTAGCAAATAAGAGGAGATCAAGTAAGGACAGATATGCATGCTTATTATTAAGCTAACTACCCAGTTAAGACAGGAAACAGTAATATAGGAATGAAAATGAGTGATTCCATGGAAGGAAAAGTGGAATTTTAGCAACAATGACCCGTGTACGCCCTTGTCACCTTACGTACACGGCGTCCACGTAACAAAATCGGTATAAAAAGCCTAAGGGGAAGTCCCCAACACAGAATTAGGCAAGCCACTTACCTTGACTGCGCTAATCAACTCAATACCATGCTCTTGCCACGGTTATCAAACTCCGGGTGGCCCAAATCTAATCAATTCGATTGCATAGTGTAAATATCATTTCAAGGAAACAAAATAGCTTATAAGTTCGAAGATAATACGCGAAATTAAGAAATTCGTCCAAAAAGTCCCCCGGGCCCACGTATCGGAATGGGGTAAAAATTATATTTTCCGGACACCCATTCACTCACGAGTCTAATCATATAAAAAACTATCAAATCGGATATAAAAAACCCACTTAAAACTCAATAATTCGGTCTATGAAGTTCATCCAATATTTCGAAAATATTCCACCCAAATTCGAATTTTAAAGACTAGATTTAAGTTAGGAATCATGGAAATTAATCTAAGTTGGGTAGAAACCACTTACCCAAGTTACGCAGGTGCAAAAGCCTCCAAAAATCGCCTCTCCCAAGCTCTCAAATTTGAAAATGGTGAAAATAACATAAACCCTCGGACCTGGGTCTTTGAAAGACTGCCCAGGTATTTCTTCCATGCGATCGCGTACAATGAGTCGCGATCGCGAAGAGCATTCAGCTACGCGCCTAAAAATCTTCATCGCGATCGCGATTGCGTGACTGCGATCGTGGACCTTCACGATCCAGAGCTACGCGATCGCGGCTGGGGCCACGCGACCGTGTAGAAAAAATATTGAAACTCCCCCAATCCAAGAATACTCTATGCAAATGCGGTCCAGGTCATGAGATCGCGAAGACCAAGATTCCAACACATTGAGATCGCGGACCTCTTCTTGCGATCGCGGGTGAACCCTTGTGATCGCAGAGAGCAAAATACTGTTGAAGAAATACAAGAATACCAGCTAAGACTACTAGGCCAAAAATGCCTGATATTACACATATCATAACATCAAAATGATCAAATATGCATAGATTCAACCAACCCTAATATGCATAAATGACATTACAGACCTGCTGGTGATTTTGGAATTCCATTCCTATTCCGATATCAAAATTTCACCTATTGGCCGAAATCACCGAAATTCTAACTTCCGCCAATTCAAGCTTAAATCTACAACCGACCTTGAAAACACATTACGAACACGCTACTAACCCTAGAATTACCCAACGCAGCTAACGGAATCGACGGAAATCCAGTCCAGATCCGTCTTCACACAACTCTAGCTATGGCCTATTTCAAAGGCTAAAATCCACATTTAAGGACTATATGTCGAAAATCACTCTGAATTTTACCACTCAATACTCCGACAAGTTTCAATAACATAAATAGACATGGGGGAAGCAGTTATTAGGGGATTGGGGCGCTAACTCTCAAAACAACCGACCGGGTCGTTACATTCTCCCCCTCTTAAGAAAATCGTTCGTCCTCCAACGAGTATAGAAACATACCTGAGGCTGTGAAAAGATGAGGGTACTGACTTCGCATGTCCTGCTCGGTCTCCAATGTCGCCTCCTCAACCAGATGACCCTTTCACTGAACGTTGACTGAGGCAATATTCTTCGACCTGAGCTTTCTGACCTGTCTGTCCAATATAGATACATGCTCCTCAACATATGATAGATCATTGTCCAACTGGACTGATCTGAAATCCAAAACATGAGTCGGATCACTGTGATACTTTTGGAGCATGGAAACGTGGAATACCGGATGAACTCCTGCTAGGTTGGGACGCAAACCTAACTCATAAGCGACCTCCCCAACCCGCTGCAACACCTCAAAAGGGCCAAAGAACCTCAGAATCAGCTTACCCTTCTTCCAAAATCTCATGACGCCCTTCACAGGTGATACCCGAAGAAAAACCCGATCACCAGCCATAATGCCAAGTCACGAACCTTCCGGCCCGCATAACTCTTCTGCCTGGACTGAGTTGTGCGAAGTCTCTCCTGAATCACCTTCACCTTGTCCAGGGCATCCTGAACCAAGTCTGTACCAAAAAATCGGTCCTCGCCCGGCTCAAACCATCTCACTGGAGACCTGCACTGCCTACCATACAAATCCTCATATAGCGCCATCTGAATGTTGGACTGGTAGATGTTATTATAAGCAAACTCTTCAAGAGGCAAGTATCGATCCCATGACCTTCCAAAATAAATCACACAGGCACGGAGCATATCCTCGAAAATCTGAATCGTGCGCTCGGACTGCCCATCTGTTTGAGGGTGAAAAGTTGTACTCAACTTTACC
Organism: Nicotiana paniculata; assembly: GCA_005239505.1. Taxonomy (NCBI): domain Eukaryota; kingdom Viridiplantae; phylum Streptophyta; class Magnoliopsida; order Solanales; family Solanaceae; genus Nicotiana; species Nicotiana paniculata. The sequence continues at coordinate 22,915 of ML360561.1, forward strand.
CTGGTGCCTAACTCCTGTTGAACGGCTCTCCAGTACCTTGAAGTGAAATGTGTACCTCTTTCTGAAATGATAGATACTAGGATACCGTGGAGGCGAACAATCCCTTTAATATAAATCTCAGCCAACCTCTCAGATGAATATGTAGTTAGCACTTGAATGAAATGGGCTGATTTGGTCAGCCGATCCACAATCACCCAAATAGCATCATGCTTCCTCAAAGTCCGAGGAAGTCCAACCACAAGTCCATGGTGATCTGCTCCCACTTCCACTTTGGAAGCTCAATCTGCTGATGTAACCCTCCCGGTCTCTGATGCTCACATTTGACTTGCTGACAGTTGAGATATTTGGCTAGAAATTCCACTATATCCTTCTTCATCCTTCGCCTCCAATAGTGCTGTCTCAGATCCTGGTACATTTTTCCGGTACCCGGATGGATGGAATACCACAAACTATGGGCCTCCTAAAGAATCAACTCCCGAAGCCCATCTACATTGGGCACATAAATACGGTCGTGCATCCTCATCACACCATAATCACCTATGGTCACATCCCTGGCATCACCCCGCGAACTCTATCCTGAAGGACTAGAAGGTGGGGATCATCATACTTGCGCTCTCGAATGAGGTCATAAAGAGAAGGGAGAGCCACCACACAGATTAAAACCCGGCAAGGCTCCGAAAGGTTCAACCTCACGAACTGACTGGCTAAGGACTGAATATCTAAGGCTAAGGGCCTCTCAACTACCGGAAGATGTGCCAAACTCCCTAAACTCTGCGCTCGGCGACTGAAGGCATAAGCCACCACATTGTCCTTCCCCAGGTGGTATAATATAGTGATGTCATAGTCCTTTAGCAACTCCAACCACCTACGCTGGCGCAAATTGAGATCCTTCTGCCTGAATATGTGCTCGAAACTCCAGTGATCCGTGAATATATCATAGGGAACACCATATAAATAACGACGCAATATCTTCAGGGCGTGAACAATTGCTGACAACTCGAGATCAAGAACAGGGTAGTTTTTCTCATGCACCTTCAACTGCCTGGACGCGTAGGCAATCACCCTACCGTCCTGCATCAACAGTGCTCCCGGCCAATCCTCGAAGCATCACAATAGACTGTATAGGACCCTGAACATGTGGGTAATATTAACACTGGAGCTGTAGTCAGGGATGTCTTGAGCTTCTGAAAGATCGCCTCGCACTCCTCGGTCCATATAAAATGTGCACCCTTCTGGGTTAGTCTGGTCATGGGCGCTAATGGATGAAAATCCCTCCACTAAACGGCGATAATACCCTGCCAAACCGAGGAAATTGCAGATCTCAGTAGCTGTAGTCGGTCTAATCCAACTCTGCACCACCTCTACCTTCTCCAGGTCTACCTTGATCCCATCCGAAGATACCACATGTCCTAGGAATGCCACATAATCAAGCCAAAATTCACACTTAAAAAATTTTGCTTACAACTTCTTCTCTCTCAAAGTCTGAAGCACGGTCCTTATGTGCTGCTCATGATCCTCCTGGGACCGAGAGTATACAAGAATATCATCGATGAAGACGATGAGTAAAGTATCAAGATAATGCTGAAATACATTGTGCATCAGGTGCGTGAATGTTGTTGGGGCATTGGTAAGCCCAAATGACATAACAAGGAACTCATAGTGGCCATATCTGGTCCTGAAGGCAGTCTTCGAGATATCCGGCTCCCGAATCTTCAACTGATGATAACCCGAATGCAGATCAATCTGGGAGAACACCCTAGCACACTGTAACTGGTTAAACAGATCATCAATGCAACGCAATGTGTACTTGTTTTTCACGGTCACCTTATTCAACTACCGGTAGTAAATACGCATACGCATCAAGCCATTCTTTTTCTTCACAAATAACACCGGAGCACCCCAAGGTGATAGACTGGGCATGATGAAACCTTTGTCAAGCAACCCCTACAACTGCTCCTTCAACTCCTTCAACTCAGGAGGAGCCATGTGATATGGAGGAATTGAAACGGGTTGAGTGACCGGCAACAAGTCAATGCCGAAATCAACGTCTCTATCGGGCGGCATACCCGGAAGATCAGCTGGAAAAATATCAAGATAATCCCTGAAAACGAGGACAAACTCAACCGTAGGGGTCTCAGCACTTAAATCTGTCACATAAGCCAAATACGCATCACACCCTTTTCGACCATCCGTTGAGCCTAAAGGAAAGAAATGACTCTGCGGGGAGTATACTCTAAGGAACCTCTCCACTCTAACCTCGATAATCCTGGCATACCCAGCGTCATGGTCTGGGAGTGACAATCAAGAATAGCATAGTAGGGAGACAACCAATCCATACCCAAAATAACATTGAAATCTACAATGCTGAGTAATAGTAAGTCAGCCCTGGTCTCAAACCCAATAATAACAATCAAGCATGACCAATAAACGTGGTCCACAATAGGAGAATCTCCCACAGGAGTAGAAACATATACGGGGGAACTCAAAGAATCATGAGATATCCCCAAATGTGAAGCAAAGTAAGAAGATACATATGAGTATGTAGAACCTCGATCAAATAACACGGATGCATCCATATGACAAAAGGGACAATACCTATGATGACTGATCTGAACCAAAGGCCTATGAGAGGGTTGGAAGACATAATATCTGGCATGGCCTCCCTTCTATGGCGACCTCAACCTCCCTGACCTCCACCTCGAGCTGTCTGAGAAGGTAGGGTAGCAGCTGCAGCTGGAAGAATAGCTGAAGGACCCAGTGGAAGACGTGGAACCAAATAAGTCTGAGGAGGAGCACCCCTCCTAGCTCTGGGAAAATCTCTGATCACATAACGAGGGTCACCACATCCAAAAACGACCCCTCAGAGGACGTGGCGGCTGCTGCTGACACTGAACTGGCCTGCTGGACTAGCCAGTGATAGCAGGAGGCACCTGAGATACTGGTGGTGCATAATAAGGCTCCTGAGGTATAGGAGGAGCTACAATAGCACTGGCTACTGGAAGAGCTGAATGAAAGGGGAGAATCACAAAAACCCTACCATAGTATGCTGCTGGTGCACGGGCTCCTAAAAAATGACCAGTCTCTCGAGACCTCTTGGACTCCCTCTCCTCCCTGTCCCGGGCTAACATAGTCTCAATCCTCCGGGCAATACTCACGGCCTGCCGGTAAGTAATATTGGTCTCTATCTCTCTGGGCATGCTTGTCCGAATACTGGGGTGGATTCCCTCAATAAAGCGTCGAACCCTCTCTCTGACAGTGACAACCAAAGCTGAAGCATGGCGATCCAAATCGATGTAACAGACCGCATACTCTAACACAGTCATGGTATCCTGGCGTTGCTGCTCAAACTTCACACGCGAAGCATCCCTGAAACTCTGAAGGACAAACTCAAGTAAGATCATCTCGGAGAACTGAGCCCAAGTAAGTGAGTCTGCCTCGTCCGGTCTACTCAGCTCAAAAGCACACCACCACTGATATGTTGCTCCCCTCAGCTGGAAAGCAATGAAAGAAACCTCACTCATCTCCACAATACCCATAGTGCGGAGAATGCGATGACACCCCTCAAGAAAACCAGGGTGTCATCCGAAACTAGTCCGCTGAACTAAGGTGGGTGGTACTTCTTGTACCTCTCAAGTAGGAGCTGCTCTGCCTCAGGAACAGCTATCCTGATCTCATGCTGAGCTGGAGCAGCTGGGGGCATACGAATATACTCTGGAACCTGCCCAATATTCACCCTATGTTAAGGAGTACGGGCTGCGGGAGTCTGTGTCCCTCTCCCGACCTGGTATGTATTTGGAGCTATCGGAAGTAGACCTGCCTGAGACAGAGTACTGAAGGCCCTCAAGAACTGAGCCAATATCTCCTGGAGGGCTAGAGTAGTAGTAGGGACCTCCTGTGCCCCTCAAACTGCGGTCGCTGGGGACTCCTCTGCCTCTGCTCTAGCCGGTGCTCGGGCTGCACCGCGTGCTCGTCCTCTACCCCGTCCCCTAGACGCTCTGGTACCAACTTGTCACGACCCGAATTACCTTCCGAACGGTCTTGTGAGGACACCTAGTCTCTACGACTAGGTAAGCCTAAAATTTGCGGAAAATAAGGCAAAACAATAATAGAAACAGTAAAGAAGAAAAAATACTATAAAATTTAGCTGCTCGGCATTAGCATCTTTTACTTTTCAAAAACCCGGAACATCACAAAGTCACAAACTCTGAACTACTGTAGCCATACACAAAGGAATAAGGAAAGTGTATCTATATATCTCCTATATCTATACTAGAGTAGGAAGGGGACTCGTGAGATCCTGCAGACTTGGCAGAATTACCTCGCGGTCTCCTAAGCATACTAAGATATGCCTAGCCACTGTACGGTGCAGTGGTACCTGGATATGCACATGGGGAAAACATGCGCAGGAAAGGGCGTGAGTACTCCACATTAGGTACTCAGTAAGTTTCAAGCGTAACCCCAAGCAAGTAGTCACGAGGTCAGGTTGAGGCTCTACTGAGTTTTAAAACAAGTCAATTATAAATTTAGAATAGTGAAATATAGATAAGCAATGATAAACAGGGGGAAATATGCAATGCAGTACAAGGGGAAAGCTCCCGGATCTCAGTCCGTAGACCCAAATTAAATATGCTATGCAATACAGGGGGAAAGCTCCCGGATCTCCGTTCGTGGTCCCATTTTAAATATGCATTGCAGTATAGGGGAAAGCCCCCGGATCTCGGTCCGTAGTCCCAATTTAAATATGCAATGCAGAAGTATGTCGGATACGGCTTAATTAAACAGTCCAGGAAAAACAACAGGCAAGAATAAAGTAAAACTACCTAAGCATGGTGCAACTAGTAGTAAATAAGAGGAGATCAAGTAAGGACACATAGACATGCTTATTCTTAAACTAACTACTCAGTTAAGACAGGAAACAGTAATATAAGAATGAAAATGAGTGATGCCATGGAAAGAAAAGTGGAATTTTAGCAACATGACCCGTGCACGCCCTCGTCACCTCACATACACGGCGTCCAGGTAACAAAATAAGTATAAAAACGCCTAAGGGGAAGTCCCCAACACAGATTTAGGCATGCCACTTACCTTGACTGTACTAATCAACTCAATACCACGCTCTTGCAACGGGTATCCAACTCCGGGTGGCCTAAATCTAGTCAATTCGATTGCATAGTGTAAATATCATTTCAAGGAAACAAAATAGCTAATAAGTTAGAAGTTAGTACGCGAAATTAGGAAATTCGCCCAAAAAATCCATTCGGCCCACGTCTTGGAATCTAGTAAAAATTATATTTTCCGCACACCCATTCACTCACGAGTCTAATCATATAAAAATCTCTCAAATAGGATGTCAAAAACCCACTCAAAACTCAATAATTAGGTCTATGAATTTCATCCAATTTTTCCCAAATTTTCCACCCAAATTGGAATTGTAAAGACTAGATTTAAGTTAGGAATCATGGAAATTAATCTATGTCTGGTAGAAATCACTTAGCCAAGTTACCCAGGTGCAAAAACCTCAAAAATCGCCTCTCCCGAGCTCTCAAATTCGAAAATGGTGAAAATAACATAAACCCTCGGACTTGGGTCTTTAAAATATTGCCCTGGTATTTCTTCGATGCGATCGCATATAATGACTCGCGATCGCGGAGAAAATTCATCCACGCACCCAAAAACATGCATCACGATCGCGATTGCATGACTGCGATCGTGGACGTTCACGACCCAGAGTTATGCGATCGCATTTGGGGCCAGGCGACCGCGTAGAACAAATATTGAAACTCCCCCAGACAAAGAATAATCTATGCGAACACGGTCCAGGTCATGTGATCGCGAAGACAAAGATTCCAACACACTACGATCGCGGACCTCTTCTTGCGATCGCAGAGAACAAATCGCAGGACCTCTCACATTTACCTTACGCGATCGCGGGTGAACCCTAGCGATTGCAGAGAGTAAAATACTGCTGAAGAAAAACAAGAAAACCAGCTAAGACTATTAGGCCAAAAATGCCCGTTTGAACACCCGAAACACACCCGAGGCCCCCGGGACCTCAACCAAAATTACCAACCAACCCTAATACCTAATTAAAACTTGGTCGAGCCTTAAAAACACATCTCATAACATCGAAATCCTAAAATATGCATAGATTCAAGTCTAAGAACTTTGAAATTTCTAGAATTCACATTCTATGCCGAAAAATGTCTAAGCTCGTCCGAATGACCTTAAATTTTGCACACAAGTCATAAATGACATTACGGACCTACTGTCGCTTTCGGAATTCCATTCCGATTCCGATATCAAAATTTCACCTATCGGCCGAAATTGCCGAAGTTCTAACTTTCGCCAATTCAAGCCTAAATCTACAACCGACATCGAAAACACATTCCGAACACGCTCCTAACCCCGGAATCACCCAACGAGCTAACGGAGTCGACGAAATTCCATTCTGGATCCGTCTTCATACAGCTCTAGCTACGGCCTGATTTCAAAGGCTAAAATCTACATTTAAGGACTATGTGTTCAAAATCACTCCGAATTATACCACTCAATGCTCCGACAAGTTTCAATAACATAAATAGACATTGGAGAAACAGTTATTAGAGGATCGGGGCGCTAACTCTCAAAACGACCGACCGGTCGTTACAATAAAAAATCTAACTGATTAGTCTCTCAATTTATCTGAGCCGAGATAATTGCACACGTATGTTACATTCAGGTAAGTCGTTATGAAATTCATATTAAAAAAAAGAATAATTATACGAATAAATATTAAATTCATTATGAAGTTCATATTGGCTTATTAGCATCCCTCACGCAAGAATCTTTCTATCTTGTAGTCAAAAAAATTCTAATGAACAAGATCAAGATGTGTCGTACGTTTTAGAAGATATATTTATGTAGAAGACACTTAATGTATTATAAATAAGAAAATTTCTTCTATAAATGACATAATAAATAAGAAGTCGATAACATAATGATTAAAAAAAAAGAGTATGATTTGAATTAATCCCAATATCATACTATTTATATGTAACTAAGTAGTGTAAGAGCATGCATGTGAACACTTCACCAAAAAATAAGCCTTAAATGTCCTTATGGATAATCCTAAAAGAAATAAACTAAAAAATATGACTTGTGTAACGCGTCTCGTAAAGAAAAAGGTAACATGTCATGCCCACAAGAGATGATGTCACAAGATATAAATTGAGTTTCTTTTTTTTTTCCTTTCTTAGAAGAGAAATTGAAAGTTAGCGCTTCATGTCATTGATCATGATTATTTACTTCTCAATCTCAAATCAAGTTAGTATCAATTAACTGAGACCGCACTTCCATAAAATTAATATTTTTGCAGCTTAATCTATTCCAGTCTTGCGCTTAAAATTATTAACATGGTAAATTCTATATAACAAACTATGCGAACCAAATATTAATGCATGAAAAATATTTTTTGTAACCATTTTAATGAAAGTAAACCGATGATATTATAGGAAAAAAGTGTGAACTATAAGAAACTATAATGACTCTTGAGATAGCTAAGGTGCCACGCCCCGATTTTCCCTCCGTTGGGTTTCGTGACGACACCTAGTCTTAAGGGCTAGGTGAGCCTATTATTAAAAACATAAATTATAATATAAGAATAATTCAAGTGATTTTTGAATTAAATCTTATCACTTTACACTTATTCCCAGAACCCGGTAAGTACAAGTCATAAGCTTTAGAGAAACTATGCTAAAACTCCTAAAAATACTACTGTTCAGAAATAAGTACAACAGTGCAACAGACACATAAGATGGTGACTCCGAAACCACGAACGCTGAAGCGGTTTTACCTTGAATCTCCACAATAGCAATCGCGCTACTAACAATCAATTGACCGGCTATGCAAATCCTAGAATCTGCACAAAAAATGCGCAGAAGAGTAGTATGAGCACACCATAGCGGTACCCAGTAAGTATCAAGACTAACCACGGTGAAGTAGTGACGAGGACTAGTCAAGACACCTACTGTTCCGATAAATTAAATAGGCATAAGTATAGGAATGATATGACATGACATCTATCTAATGATTATACGATATAATTGACAACATACCAAGTACAAAGCGGAAGGAAAATACAGCAAATAACAACGGAACATCGTAATATTACACAAAAGAAAGGAAGGAAGTACGAATCGAAAGCGTAAACCACAATATAGTAAAAAAACCGATAGTAACTCGACACTGCAATAATCTCCCTCTCAAACCTTAGTGAGCAACTCCGACAATTTAGCCAATTCTTTGAAGGTAACCCTTCACCCACAAATTTATATTGAAAACTTTAAAGTATAATCATTTTAAATAGAAACCTTCCTTTGGAAGGTAATTCCTCCGATATATATATACATATATACTGTGATGGAGAAAAATCTTTAAACGTAATCCCTTCAAACAAAAGCTTTTAAAAATATACTTTTTCAATAGTGGTCTTTCGAACATAGTTTCCAATGGAGCAAGTGCACGACATCACCCTTCGTGCTTCTACTCTCATCCTCCCCATAGAAATTGACATACACAACACGTAAATTAAGCAAGTAAAAGACATGGACAGTGCAACCACAATTGAGATAAAAGGTCAAATACAGGACAATAATAAGAAGTCACACCGAATATGTAAGTACAACAATAACAACTCAAAGTAAGGGCACCCGTATACATGGGAAAATAGATATCACATCATAATGCATGTCCTTCCTCCTCACCTGCACGGAAAAACCCTTCGTGGCATGAACTCACAAAAGTTTGGCACGGCATCATCCTTAGTGCATTAGCACTCACTCACAATATCACGCACGGCAACACCCTTCATGCTTTTACTCTCAATAATATGGCACAACATCACCTTTCGTGCTTTTAAATTTCAATAATATGGCATGGCATCTATCTTCATTCTTCACACTCATTCCTCACATGATAATGAATATAAACAATGGCACGGCATGACCCTTCGTGCTTTACACTATTTCCTCACATGATAATTAATATAAACAATGGCACGACATCACCCTTCGTGCTTTACACTCTTTCCTTACATGATAATGTAAATGAAATGGCACGGCATCACCCTTCGTGCTTTACAATCTTCCTCACCCAAGCAAATGAAATGATAGCATTCAGGCAAGGGAATAAACATCGTAAACAACAATAGAAACCATATTGTACCGGAAAGGGAGTCAACAATGGAAACAATATCATGAACATCATGAACAATAATAGAAACCATACTGCTCCGGCAAGGGAGTAAACAATGGAAACAATATCATCCCAGAAAGGGAAACAACTATAACCAATCTTGCTTAATTAACTAGCGTCACGAAATAAATCCCAACTTGAATAAATGCTCTGCAATAGGAAATGCCAAGAAACCACCATCAACATGTCTAATCATCCAGTTAGGACTAAGTAATGCTTAATGAAAGATCATATCAATCACAATATACGACCCACGGGCATGCTTGACAACAACATATAATACTCCAATTACTGCTAAACAATTATAGGGCGAGGTAATATAAATTTCAGCTAAGTAGGCAGTTTATGAAGAAAAAATAGCATGATGATAGAAGAGGTAAAATCTTCAGTCCAGTCAATTAAGATCAATTAAACAACAAAGGAAATCGAAAAGCAAGTAATTCTAATTTAAGCAGGAAGATATGAAACTAGCAATTAGGAACTCAGTCATAGCAATTACAACTTCATACACAGGGGATATAAGGACCTATGAATCCTAAAAGGACAACCTTCTACAAATAAGTCTGAGTACGCACTCGTCACCTCACGTACACGTGCTACAATCAACATAGAAGACTCAAATCCTAAGGGGTAGTTCCCCCACAAAAGGTTAGGCAAGATACATACCTCGAAGACGACAACCCGGTACTCTAAAATGGACTTCTCGGGCGAAGAGGCTTACGGACGGCTAAAATCCAAGTAGAGAATCCTCAAAACACACATAAGTCGTATAACGAACTATTCTTAATAATAAAGTTTCAATCTTTACAGAAATATAAAAAAATCGACCCAAAAGTCGACCCTCGAGCCTGCACCTCGAAACCCGTAAAATTTTACCAAACCCGATTACCCATTCCAATATGATTTCAACCATACAAAAATTACCAAATTCCGATACCATTTCGTCCCTCAAATCATGAAATTTTCGTTTTGAGAATTTTCTTCAAAAACCTACATTTTCTTCAACCCAAAACACAACTTAAATGATTAAAACAAAGGTAAAATCATGGAGCATTTATATATCTATGTGAATAACACTTACCCACTCGATTAGCTTGAAAATCCCCAAAAATCGCTCCCGAATCCGAAGTCCAAAGCTCAAAATGTGAAGATAGTGGCTAACCCTCGTTTATTAGAATCTACCCAGGACATCCGCACCTGTGACCACATAGCCGTATTTGTTCAATCGCAGTTGCGCGATAGAAACAGCACATGCGCTCCTTCTCGCTCATGCGCCCCAGAAGCCGCTTCTGCAGGGACCACACATGCTCCCCAATTTTCCGCACCTGCGGAGGATTCGCAATCCACTTATTCTCGTACCTGCGTGATCTTTTTCGCACATACGAAGCGCTCACCTACGGTTCCCTATCCGCAGGTGCGGCTACACCAGAACCGCAGCACCAACTGCATTTCCAAACTTCAAACTTCCAATTAACCATCCTAAACCATCCCGAGCCCCTCATGCCCTCAACCAATTACACCAATAGGTCACATACCAATACATGATCTTAGTCGAACCTTTGGAACACCCAAAACAACATCAAAACGCCGAATCAATCTCGGATTCAGGCCTAAGAATTTTTAAACTTCTAAAATTCGCCAATGATGCTGAAACTAACCAAACAACATCTGAATGACCTAAAATTTTGCACACATGTCACAGTTGATGCTAGATACCTATCCCAACTTCTGGAATTCCATTCCGACCCCGATATCCCAAAATGTCAATTGTGGTCAAAATTCTGCATTTTCCAACTTTCGCCGATTTACCTCAAATTACTCTACGAGCCTCCAAAACCAATTCCGGACGCGCGCCCAAGACTTAAATCACCATATGAAGCTGTTAAATTTACCCAAAACCCATTCCAAAACCGTTTACACAAAAGGTAAACCTCCGATCAATTCTCACCGCTTAAGCTTCCAAAATTAAAATCCCTCTTCCAATTCGACTCCGGACTATCCAGTAACTAAATCAACCCTTGCACGCAGGTCGATATACTCAATGTGAATATGTTCAAAAACTTACTCCACTGAACGGAGCTTAACTTCTCAAAACGACCGGTCGGGTCTTTACATTCTCCCCCTCTCAAAACAAACATTCGTCTTCGAACGTGCCAAGATTTACCTCGAACTCATCCAATCACTGAATGCAATCTTCCAACACACACCCGCAGGTGATCCCACATCACCCCAACCTACTTATGCCAATCACAACTACAATATAGCCTTCACATCACCACCGATAAGGCTCATACCTCAATTTCTCACCTTCTACTCATTTCTAAAAGACCCGATTCTAAATCCATATCCTGCATCAGCCTCAACCAGCTGCATCAAATCATGACTACCTCCACAAGGTATGACCACACGACATAGCACACCACACATAGGCTCATAATAAAACTTTTGATCAAAATAGCTGTCTGAAATCAACTCAGCATTGGCAATTAGCCTCACATACTAAAGAACTTTGTTTCGGAGCCCCATAATACTGATAATGATGCAATAAGCATGAATACCTCATTATTAGACACACGAATCACCAGCCACAACTAACACTACCGGGCACACATCCCGCAAGCTTGAACTCAAGAAGCATATAACAAAAATGACTAAATATGAAAAGAGAAACACATAAGGGGAACTATCAAACAAGCCCGACAGACATTACTCTCTACCGGTGCTGACCCACAACTGATACAACAAGGGAAGAATGAAAACATATCAACAAATCATACGGATCCCATATTGATATAATTTCCATCGCGGCACTCAGCCCGGTTCAAACATATCGAATCACAAAATCTCAGGAGGGTCTCGTACTCAACTCTAAATCAAATACCAAAAATATATCATACCAATTGAAATCTCCCACTAAATCATCTTGGTTGATAAAAATCATAACGCTCACTTAACCCACACCTCAATAAAGTATCAAATCACATCTCGTATACAACGATAACACATAAACCTTACCATGATTGACAACAAGGACTCACTTCTAGTATCACCACTCTCAATGATGAATGAAAACAACGATAGAAACATGCTACCACTCATAGAATCTCGCAACAGGAGCAAACACGAACATAGAGTGCGAAGCATGGAACTCACTTATAAATGAAGCAACAAATAGGGGATTTTTCCCAACTAGCAGAACTATAATGAAATACAAATGGTTCCCCTCTGTAACAGATCAAAACATACCTGAATAATAATATCTGGCACAACGGCCTCCAGCCTACTATACGAAACACATCATTCGGTCGGGCCTCCCCCTCTGGGGCGCCCTCTACTCACCTGAATACCCTGCTGTGACATACCTGCCTGAATCCTGGGACAATATCTCACCCTATGACCGGTGTCTCCACACTCAAAACAACCTCTCTGCAGACATGGTTGTGGAAACTGCGCAATACGAGTACTCTGAGATCTATGAGTACCTGAAACTCCATGCGAAGTCGGTAATGCAACTGAACTGGCTGACCCACAAACCTCTATCGTGTCGTACTCTACCTCTATAATAAGTACCACTAGATCTCTCCTGTCTATGAGGCCTCTTCACCTCCTTGTACTCTCTCTCCTGAACTCATCTATCCTCCCGTTCCCGGTCCCACATGCCCTCTAACCGGCGAGCGATCCCTACCGCCTGATGAAACTAGACATTTGCCTCCAACTCTCGGGTCATGCTGAACCAAATACCATGCATGAGCCCCTCAAGGAATCTACGGACTCGTCCCCTAACTGTAGAAACCACGTGAGATGCATATCTGGCCAACTTACTAAATCTGACGACATACTCTAATACTGACATAGCGCCCTGGCGCATTTGCTAAAACTCCCGCTTGGAGGGACTGAGGTACAAACTCCCTCAATAACATCTCTGAAAAATGACCCCATGCAAGTGAAGCCGATTCGGTGGGGCTACCCAACGCTTATGCTCGCCACCACTGACAAACCACTCCTCTAAACTAAGACGTGACAAAAACAACCCTGCTCGACTCCACAATACCCATAGTACGAAGAATGCAGTGACACTCCTCCAGAAAATCCTGGCAAGTATCCACTGAAGGTAGGAGGGTGATACTCCTTGTACCTCTCAAGTCCAAGTTTTTCTTCATCAGATGTTGCTGCCCTAACCACGGGCTAAACTGGGACCACAAGCTGTGCTTCCATGACAACTTAAATCTGACCAAAATGATCGCGCTGCTCTGGAGTGTAGGCGGCGGGAGTCTGAGCTCTGTTCCCGATCTGTGAAATAGCTAGTGCACCAGGGATCCATCCCACCTAATTCAATGTATCAATCATACTTCAGAACTGTGCCCAGGTCTCCTGTAGTCTGGGCGAAACAACATGCATCTCCGGTACCTGTCCCCCAACTGGAACTATTGGCGGATCCTCAACGGTTGTGCTGGCAAGTTACCTAATTGTGGTACGTGCTTCTTGTCGACCTCTACCTATGACCCTAGCGACATCTGCCTCGAGGGTATTATCATCAGGAACCGCATCTCGTTTCATAACAATCAGTGAGAGAATGGAACGGTAATTTCAAACTTCAAGATCAATGAACTCGCACGATAGGAATAAAAGAAGTGAAATTGTCCTAATAGTCTCGTAGCCTCTCGAAGATAAGTACAGATGTCTTCGTACCGATCTACAAGACTCTACTAAACTCTCTTATGGCTCGTAGCACCTATGAACCTAGAGCTTTGATGCCAACCTGTAATGGCCCGAGTTTCCCTCCGTTGGGTTTCGTGACGGCACCTAGTCTTAAATACTAAGTAAGCCTATTATTAACAAACATGAATTATAATATAAGAATAATTTAATTGCTTTTTGAATTCAATCTCATCACTTTACACTTCTTCCCAAAACCCGGTAAGTACAAGTCATAAGCTTTAGAGAAACTACGCTAAAACTCCTAAAAAAAGCACTGTTCATAAATAAGTACAACAGAGCAACAAAAACATAAGATGGTGACTTTGAAACCGCGAACACTGAAGCGGTTTTACCTTGAGTCTCCAAAACAGCAACCGCGCTACTAACAATCAATCTGCCGGCTAATCCTGGAATCTGCAAAAATTAGAAGAAGAGTAGTATGAGCACACCACAGCGGTGCCCTTTCAGTATCAAGACTAACCCCGATGAAGTAGTGACGAGGACTAGTCAAGACACCCAGTGGTCCGATAAACTAAACATGCATAGGTATAGGAATGACATGTCGTGATATTTATCTAATGACTACACGATATAATTAAAAACATAACAAGTACAAAGCGGAAGAAAAATACAGCAAATAACAACGAAACATCGTAAAATTACACAAAAGAAAGGACGGAAGTAGGAATCAAAAGCGGAAACCACAACAGAGTAAAAAAAACAATAGTAACTCGGCAATGCAATAATTTCCCCCTCAAACCTTAGTCAGCAACTCCGACAATTTAGCCAATTCATCGAAGGTAACCCTTCACCCACAAATTTATATTTAAAACTTTAAAGTATAATCATATTAAATAGAAAACTTCCTTTGGAAGGTACCTCCTCCGATCTATATATATATATACATATTACTGTGCAGGAGAAAAATCTTTAAACGTAATCCCTTCAAACAAAAGCTTTTAAAAATATACTTTTCCAGTACTGGTCTTTCGAACTTAGTTTCCAATGCATCAAGTGCACGACATCACCCTTCGTGCTTTTACTCTCGTCCTCCCCATAGAAATCGACAGATACGACACGTAAATTAAGCAAATTAAGCAAGTAAAAGACATGGACATTGCAACAACAATTGAGATAAAGGTCAAGTACAGGAGACTACTAACAAGTCATACCGAATATGTAAGTACAACAATAACAGCTCAAAGTAAGGGCACACGTATACACGGGGAAATAGATATCACATCATAATGCATGTCCCTCATCCTCACCTGTACGGAAACACCCTTCGTGCCATGATCTCACAAAAGTATGGCACGGCATCACCCTTCGTGCATTAGCACTTACTCACAATATCACGCACGACATCACCCTTCGTGCTTTTACTCTCAATAATATGGCATGGCATCACCTTTCATGCTTTTAAATTTCAATAATATGGCATGTCATTAACCTTCATTATTCACACTCTTTCCTCACATGATAATGAATATAAACAATGGCACGACATCACCCTTCGTGCTTTACACTCTTTCCTCACATGATAATGAATACAAAACAATGGCATGACATCACCCTTCGTGCTTTACACTCTTTCCTCACATGATAATGTAAATGAATTGGCATGGCATCACCCTTCGTGCTTTACACTCTTCCTAAACCAAACAAATGAAATGATAGCATTAAGGCAAGGGAATCAACAACGTAAACAACAATAGAAACCATAATATCCCGGCAAGGAAGTCAACCATGGAAACAATATCATCAACAGCATGAACAATAATAGAAACCATACTGTCCCGGTAAGGGAGTAGACAATGGAAACAATATCATCCCGGCAAGGGAAACAACTATAACCAATCTTTTTAATTAATTAGCTTCACAAAATAAATCCCAACTTGAATCAATGCTCCGCAATAGGAAATGCCAAGAAATTACCATCAACATGTATAATCATCAAGTTAGGCCTAAGTAGTGGTTAATGAATGATCATATCAATCACAATATACGACCCATGGTCATGCTTGACACCAACATATAATACTCCAATTACTGCTAAACAATTTTAGGGCGAGGTAATACAAATCTCAGCTAAGTAGGCAGTTTATGAAGAAAAATATAGTATGATGATAGAAGAGGAAAAATCTTAAGCCAAGTCAATTAAGATCAAGTAAACAACAAAGGAAATCTAAAAGAAAGTAATTCTAATTTAAGTAGGAAAAGATGAATATAGCAATTACGAACTCAGTCATAACAATTACAACTTCATACACAAGGGATATAAGGACCTAAGAATCCTAAAAGGACAACCTTCTACAAATAAGTCCGAGTACGCACTCGTCACCTCGCGTACACGGGCTACAATCAACATAGAAGACTCAAATCCTAAGGGGTAGTTCCCCCATACAAGGTTTGGAAAGAAACTTACCTCGAAGACGACAATCCGGTACTCTAAAATGGACTTCTCAGGCGAAAAGACTTCCGGACGGCTCAAATCCAACTAGAACAACATCAAAACACACATAAGTCGTATAAGGAACTATTCTGAATAATAATGTTTTGATCTTTACAAAAATATAAAAAAAAACAACCAAAACGTTGACCCCCGGGCCCGCACCTCAGAACCCATCAAATTTTACCAAATATGAATACCCATTCCAATATGAGTTAAACCATACAAAAATTATCAAATTCCGATACCATTTCGTCCTCAAATCATGAAATTTTTGTCTTGAGAATTTTCTTCAAAAACCAACATTTTCTTCAACCCAAAATGCAACATAAATGATAAAAACAAAGGTAGAATCATGGAACATATATAATTCTAGGTGAATAACACTTACCCATTCGAGTAGCTTGAAAATCCCCAAAAATCGCTCCCAAATCCGAAGTCCAAATCTCAAAATGTGATGAAAACAACTAATCCTACGGGGTAAGAATGTAATTTCGGAAGTTGGGATAGGTTTGTATTGTCAGTTTGGAGTTATGTGCAAATTTCCAGGTCAATCGCACGTGTTTTGGGTGGTTTCATCACCTTTGGAAAAATTTAGAAGTTTCTAAGTTCTTAGGCGTGAACTTGAGGTGAATTTGGATGATGCTATGGGACATGTTGTCAGGGTTGGTTGAGGTCCCAAGGGCCTCATGTGTAATTTGGATTGATTTCAGGCTATATTTCTCTATGGTTTCAGTGCTGGAGTGTTTCTATATGTAATGTCTCCGCCTTTCATCGCGATCGCGAAGTGAAGGATGTGATCGCGTAAGGGAAGGTCTGAGGCTGTTTGTTTCTTCTTTGCATTCGCGGACATGGGTCTATCGCATTGGGTGAGGCCAATGGAGCATAGTGTTCGCGTAGGGGAGCATGCGATCGCGTAGTGTTGGGTCTAAGCTAAGGCGGGATGGTTGCCTCTTCGTATTTGTTTCACGACCCGATTTACCCACCAAAAGGCATCATGATGGCACCTAGTCTCTAGGACGAGGTAAGCATAATTGCGGAAAAATACATATTAAATAAAAGCAATAAAATAAAGGTGAAATAAGTGAGTCTACAATGAAACATCGCCACTTGGCGCGTACAAAATACACCTTTTTCCCAAAACCCGGAATATCACTTTAGTCACACGTTCTGTCTCAAAATAGCTCTATACAAAGAGAGGGAATTTACATGAAAAAAGAAATCTATCTAAATCTAGAGTGGAAGGTGACTCGAAGGACTCTGCGAACACAACAAAATTACCTTTCGGTCTCCTAAAAGCTGCTGCTCGGACCCCTAGCCACGAACTGAGCGCTGGTACCTGGATCTGCATACGAAAAATATGTGCAGGAAAGGGCATGAGTACACCACAAATTTGTACTCATTAAGTGCCAAGCCTAACCCTAGTCGAGTAGTGACGAGGTTAGGTTAAGGCTCTACTGGATTTTTATAGTAAAACAGTATAAAATGTGAACAGAGAGATATAATAAGCTAAGACAAATCAGTAGGAACAATGAGCTAAAAGAAAATAATGACAGGGAGCCCTCGGCTCAACACATCATATATCACGGTAACAAATATGCAATGCAGTATAGGGGAAAAGCTCCCGAATCTCGTCTGTAGTCCCAATTTAAATATGCTATACAGTACAGGGGAAAAGCTCCCGGAATCTTGTTTGTAGTGTCAATTTAAATATGCAATGCAGTACAGGGGGAAAGCTCCTTGAATCTCGTCCGTAGTCCCAATTTTAATATGCAATGCAGCACAAATACTGAATGCAATTTTTATTTAAAATAGTTCAGGAAAGATCGCAGGCAAAAATATGGATAAAACTACTTAAACATGGTACACATAGTAATTACTAGGGAAATTTCAATTAAAACAGGTAGGCATGCTATTTCCTAATCTAAACTACATAGTCGATACATGAGGCAGTGAAATAGGAATAAAATGATTAAAGTCATGGAGGGAAAAATGGAGTCTTGGCAAAAATGGCCCGTGTATGTACTCGTCACCTCACGAACATGGCACCAAACAACGTAAAACAGTATTAATATAGCCTAAGGGGAAGTCCCCAACACAGAGTTAGGTAAGCCACTTACCTCGACTACGCTACTCAACTAAAACCCACACTATTGTCCCGAGTATCCGACTCCGAATGGACAAAATCTATTCAATTCGATTACATAATGTAAATATCACTTGAAGGAATAAAAAATAGCTAATAAGTTCGAGGCTAATGTGCGAAATTAGGAAAATCGCCCAAAAAGACCCACGGGCACACGTCTCGGGATCGAGTGAAAGTTACAAATTAAGAACACCCATTCACTCACGAACATACTCGAACAAGAATCATCGAAAATCGACTACAAAATCCTATTAAATTCTCGGATTTCCAAATTTGGGAAACTTCTTCCCAGTTGTATGATTTTTCACCTAAACCCCTTGATTGCATGGAAGAAAGTGCTATAGATTAATGATATACAAAGGGAATAGGGTTAGGAATTATTACCTAAGAAGCTTTTCCTCAAAACCCACTCCAAATCGCCTACACCCGAGCTCCAAATTTTTTTTTAGAAGTTCTGAAATTCAAGCCCTCGAATTTGATATAAACTGCCCAGCGATTTCCGCACCTGCGCCCCTTGGACCGCACCTACGGAAAATACATCGCAGGTGCGAAAACCCACTAAAAGGCCTCAGGCCGCACCTTAGATCAATTGGCCGCATCTGCAGATCCGCACCTGCGGAACCACAACCGCACCTGCGAGAACTGGTGGACTTGACCAAGTCCACACCTGCGAGCCCCTCTACCGCACGTGCGTGCCCACACCTACGGAAAATCCATCGCAGGTGTGAGACACCAGAACTAGCAATGGTTCAGCTGTTTTCCAAGTTCCAAAATCACCCGTTGAGCATCTGAAACATATTACATTTACTGGTAAAAGCGTACTTGCTATAAAACAACCTAAGGGTCACACAATCTCAGGACACTCCACGGGAGATAACCCCGCCTGCTTAGCCTCAAACTGATATCATTTCTATAACCTTCCAAAATATTATAGCTATAACGCAATCACTATACCCTCCTACATTTAAACACAACCAATGCCTATCCTCGAGACACCAAGATACGCGGTATAAGAACCTGAAGTTGATGGCAGAACTAACACTGGAACTGTGGTCAAAGAAATATTGAGCTCTTGGAGCTCTCGCCACGCTCGCCTTACCACCTGAATACCCTCACTGGACATCATGTGCCCAAATAATGCTACTGAACTGAGCCAAGAATTCACAGTTGGAGAACTGTGCATAAAGCTTCTCCTACGTCAATCTCTATAACACCATC
Source organism: Nicotiana paniculata (assembly GCA_005239505.1). Lineage (NCBI taxonomy): Eukaryota > Viridiplantae > Streptophyta > Magnoliopsida > Solanales > Solanaceae > Nicotiana > Nicotiana paniculata. The sequence continues at coordinate 42,657 of ML360561.1, forward strand.
CTCAAATCTTGAGTATGCTCCTCCTGGCTACATGGGTATGCCAGGATGCCATCAATGAATACAATAACGAAGGAGTACGATTACTGTTGGAATACACCGTTAATAAAATACATGAACGCTACTGGGGCATTGGTCAGCCCAAAAGACATCACCTAAACACTTATAACACAATGGGGAGATCCACTTCCCTCCACAAATAACCTACATGAGAGGTCCTCCAATACACTCGCAACTCGAGGCCATATGATGTCTCAAGACAGAAGTCAAACACTCACTAGTTTCTGCTATATATTCAGCCAATCCTTTTTATCACAATCAAACAATATAAACCCCTCTCACCATCGAATCACACTCACCACATAGTCACCCAGCCACAAAGTCCCACCTATAAGAACACAAACAGACATATAAGTCCCAAATGCATGTGCTCACAGAATAGAAATCTCAGCACTAAAGTCATAAACAGAACCCTGCCTCATGTCCTCAAGACTGGCCCATTATCAACATGCTAAAATCACCTCTCTCACCTTACTCATGGAAATCACAAGACGTCGTTACACAACTGATACCGAGCGCTCACGTTCGCATTCGAATACTTGAGAGGAATTTAAAGAGTTACGCATTTAGCTGAATAGATGGATTTGCACGACAAGAATTCATGGATGTGATATTTTTCCTAAGGGTTCTGTAGCCTCTTGAAGTTAAGTACAGACGTCTCTGTACCGATCCGTAAGACTCACTAAACCTGCTCATGATGGGTGAGTCCTATGTAACCTAGGCTCTGATACCAACTTGTCACGACCCCAAAACTACCTCAGCCGTGATGGCACCTACTGTGGTACTAGGCTATCACCCTCAATACTTAAACATAAGTCAACCCTTTTCATTTTTATTCAATATTTCCGATATTGTCCTAAAATTTTCATTTTAACTTTTCAAACAAATAAAGATAGATAAACATTTCCACTCTGTCACAAAACCCGAAATCATCAGTCATGAGCCTCTAAAGAATACAAGTCTGATGCACTATCTCTAAACAATATAAGCCTGAGTACGCAAGTACCAAAGAAGTAACAAGGAGACGGCAGGGCTGCGGACGCGTGCAGCTACCTCGCAATCTCGTGAGTCTCTAGGACAGTAAATCAACTCTCAGTCAGCCCTAGCACCTAAATCTGCACACAAGGTGCAATGAGTAATGTGAGTACGCCAACTCAGTAGTAATGAACGTAAATAATGTCTGATAACTACAAAACAAATAAAATAAATCATTAATCCATAGTAAATACAATTTATCTTCCGAAACTCATAAGTACGACAATTTGTAGCACTTGTAAGTCGATTTCAGTAAAATTCCCTTTGAAAATGTACCTTCGAACAGTTTCCATAGAAATCAAGATAATTTAGTATAGGAATTATAAAAATCATAAATAGCCTCTCGAGGAAAAAACATGTATCATAAATCGCCCCTCGGGCAAAGCATCACTCAAGATCAGCCACTCAGGATGCCTCACAATCACTCGTAATCAGCCCCTCGGGAAACCTCACAGCCACTCATGCCTCCCAATCACTCGTCACTCGTCACTCAGCACTCAGCACTCAGCACTCGCACTTAGTAGGTACCTGCGCTAATTGGGGGTGTGTACAAACTATGGAGGGGCTCCTTCAGCCCAAGTAGTATAACAAGCCAAACCATGGTATCAATCACTATGGCACTCGGCCTATCAATAACATGCTGCAGCGCGCAGCCGGATCCCATAATATCCTCGCAACATAGGCCCTCGGCCTCACTCAGTCAGAAACCTCTCAAAAAGCCACTCGGGCTATCAGTAAAACGGGGTACTCGACCGAAAATATCATTTTAATACTCAAAATAGTATAAATAAGACTGTTTTTCGAAATCAATTAAACATAATATGACTGCGTGCAAATCATAAGTCAATATAGTGACAAATAGCAGTAAAAAGCGCCCAAGGGGTCTAAAAACATGGCACGAAGCCCAAATACAACATTCCACCCAAAACATAGTAATAATCTTTGAAACATGAAATATCATATGATTCATAATCAGATACGCAACTTAATAGTTGCCACGGGACGGACCAAGTCACAATCCCCCAACCGTGTACGCCACACACTCTCCATCTAGCATGTGCGTCACTCCAAAACAGTGATACACTGTGAAGTCCAGGGTTTCATACCATCAGGACAAGAGTTATAGTCATTACTTACCTCAAACCGGACAAAAATCTACTTCGCGATGCCTTTGCCCCTCGACTCGGCCTCAGCACGCCTCGAATCTATTCAAAAACAGATTCATATCATCAAAATACTCTAAGGGAACAAAGCCCACTCGAAAATAACCAATATATACCAAAAATCCTGAAATTGGCCAAACCCGACAGTCAGGCCCACGTCTTAGAATTAAAAAAAAATCACATCACAAAAATTTTCATCCTCCCCCGAATCTATACATATAAAATACATCAAAATCCAACCACAAATGACCCCTCAATTCCAAAATTTTAAATCTCAAATTCCCAAGCCCTAAACCCCCCATTTATACCATTAAATTGCACTAATTGCATGCTTAATCAGTCAAACATCGACATAGAATCAAGTTTTAGGTCCAAGAAACTTACCTACAGGGATATCCCTTGAAATTCCTCTTCAATTTGCTCCCAAAAACCTCAGCCCGTATGAAAAATATGATGAAATAAGCCAAAAACTCGCAAAGGCATCTATTTATATGACCTTCGCAGTGATTGCCACACCTGCGGCCTCTACATCGCACTTGTAGACCCGCACCTCTGGTCCTAGGTGCACATCTGTCGCGCCCATTAATATCACTCTTTTTGCACATACGTCCAAACAGCCGCACCTGCGGGCTCGTAGGTGCGGTATCATCTCCGCATGTGCGATGCACCTCAACTAGCCCAAACACCGCACCTACGATGACTAATCCGCACCTGCGGTGACCGCACCTGTTGCCACCAGTTTGCATCTGCGAAAATCACAGAACAGAAAAACCCCCGCACACTTTAATGCCAAAAACGCATCCGATAACCATCCGAACTCATCTCGAGGCCCTCGGGACCTCAACCAATGATACCCACAAGTCATAAATAATTACCCAAACATAGTCGAATCCTAGGAACACCCAAAACAACATCAAAGCACCAAATAGATCCATAATTCAAGCCTAAGCATTTCTAAACTTCCGAAATTCGCCAACTATGCCGAACCCACTCAAAACACGTCCGAATAACCTGAAATTTTGCACACACATCCCAAATGATAGTACGAACCTATCCCAACTTCCGGAAGCCGAATGGAAATTGCCAAAAATCCAGATTCGCTAATTCAAGCCTAAATCCACTCCGGACCTCCGAATGACATTCCAAACACACTCTTAAGTACCAAATCACCTAAGGAAGCTATCCGAGCCACAAAACCACATTCCGTGACCATTTTCCTATAAGTCAACTTCCGGTTGACTTTTCGAACAAAATCACCAACTTAAGAGACTAAGTGTCTCATTCCTCTCCAAAATCACTCCGAACTCGAGCCAACCGCCCCAACACAACATAAAGGAGTTGAACAACACATAATAAAGCATAAATAGGGGAAACCTGGCTAAACTCTCGGAACCATCGATCGGGTCTTTACACCAATACACTCGAATCTAACCATAATTAACTTAATATCATAATTAATGTTGAAGGATACCTTTAGCGAAAATTATAATTTTCCTGAGTTTTCTCAAAAAAGTTAAAACCCGACCCCGAGCCCTCAATTTTTACAATGAAAACTCTTGATTTTTGATTTAAAATTGATAAAAAAAAACATTGGGTAATTGAAATAGTATAGTTTAAAATTGATTACCTAAATTTTGGGGATGAACTTTGGGGAAGAAAATTGTCCTTAAGGCTTGGTAGTTCGAAAAATATGAAGAAAAAGGGTTCTGTTGGTGTTTAAAATTAAATTTATATACTTGGGAAGGCCTTCATCGCGTTCGCTTGGGCCTGCCTGCATTCTCATAAGGTCATGGGCCAGTGGACAAAGCGGTCGTGCCTATGGGGTCGCGTTCGTGGAGCTTTAGCTCCTCAGACCTTCTGTAATGACCTGATCTGTCGTTCCGAGAGTTTAGCCCCGTTTTTCCCCATTTATGCTTCATTTTGTGTGCTACAACTCTTTTATGTTGTCTTAGTTTTACTCGTTCGGGTTCAGAGTGGCTGTGGAGATAAATGAGACACTTAGTGTCTTGAGTTGATTAAATAGTTGGAAAAGTCAACCGGAAGTTGACATAGGGGTGTATGGAATCGGAATGTGTTTTTTATGATTCAGATAGCTTCGTTAGGTGATTTGGGACTTAGGAGTGTGTTCGGAATGTTAATCGGAGGTCTATGGTAGAATTAGGCTTGAATAGGCGAAATTGGATTTTCGGCTATTTTCGGTCGGTAGTGGAAATTTTCTATCGGTGTCGGAATGGAATTCTGGATGTTGGGATAGGTTCGTATCATTGTTTGGGATATGTGTGCAAAATTACAGGTTTTTCGGACGCGGTTTGAGTGGTTTCGGCATCGTTGGCGAATTTCGAAAGTTTGGAAACCTTAGGCTTGAATTTTTGATTAATTTGGCGTTTTGATGTTGTTTTGGGTGTCTCGAAGGTTCGACTAAGTTCAGGTGATGATATATGACTTGTTTGTACTTTTGGTTGAGGTACCGAGGGCCTCAGAGTGAATTCAAATGGTTAACGGAAATATTTGGAATCTTAGTTTGAAAAGTTGTAGCTGCTGTTTCTGTTATCCGCACCTGCGGATTGGGGACCGTAAGTGCGAGGTCACAGATGCGGAGAGTGAGGGGCTGAGACAATTTCCGCAGTGCGCACATTGGACCGCACCTGCGAGACCGCAGAATCAGACTTTTTGGGGTTAAGTGAAAATCGCACCTGCAATGGATTTTATGCAGGTGCCACGTCGCAAGTGTGTCTTTTTGGGCTCCAGGTGCGAGTGTTCTGTGCATAACCTATATAAGGTTTCCTTTGCAAAATTTTGTCATTTTTCCACAACTTGTGTTCGGGTTTGGAGCTTTTTGAGAGGATTGGAAGAGGGATTCGATGGGTAACACCTAGACGTAATGGTTTTAAACACAATACTCGATTCTATGATGATTTCTAACTGATATGACATGAAATTTATGGGAATTAAGGGTTAAAAATAGGGGATTAGGGCTTGAAATTTGGAGAATTTGATTTGAGGATTTCGGGGGCCGTCTGTTGTCGGATTTTGATGTATTTGGTATATATGGACTCGTGAGAATGTAAGGATTCTTGTTTTCTAATTTTTATCAGATTTTGAGACGTGGGCCCGGGGTCAGGTTTGGCCAATTTCGGGATTTTTGATGTAATTTGAGTATTTTCGCGTGGGATTTGTTCTTTTAGCGTATATTGATGGTATAAATCTGATTTTGAATAGATTTAGGGCGATTTGAGGCCGAGTCGAGTGGCAAGGGCATCGCAGAGTAGATTTTCATCCGGTTTGAGGTAAGTAATGATTGTAAATCTTGTCATGAGGGTATGCAAACCCCGAACTTCACCTTGTATCACTATTTTGGAGTGGCGCACATGCTAGATGACGAGCGTGTGGTGTACACTGTCTGGGGATTGTGACTTAGTCCGTCCCATAACAACTATTAAGTTGCGTATTTGACTAAGAAATCATATGATGTTTTTTTTGTTTTTATATATTTACTATGTTTTGGGCTGAATGTCGTATTTGGGCCTCGTGCCAAGTTGTTTGGACCCTTAGGGGCTTTTTACTGCTTTTTCATCAGTGTTTTGATTTAAGATTCATACCCAGTCATGCTATATTTTACTGATTTTTGAAACTCAACCTTATTTACTCCATTTGATGCATAAAAATGATATTTTGGGCTGAAGACCCTCTCTTACTGATAGCCGAAGTGGCTTGAGAGGTTTCCAACTGAGTGAGGCTGAGGGCCTGTGTCGTGAGGAATATATATGGATCGGGATGCACACCGCACCGACATATATGGTTCGGGCTACACGACGCAACGATATAGCGCTTGAGCTGTAGGAGCCCCTCCGGATTCTGTACACCCCCAGTGAGCGGAGGTACCTACTGAGTGCGATTGCCGAGTGCCGAGTACCGAGTGGCGAGTGGTTGTGAGGTTTCCCGAGGGGCTGATTACGACTGATGGTGGGGTATGGTGAGGGACTGGTTCTAAGTGATGTTATGCCCGAGGGGCAGTTTATGAAATTTGTTTTTGCCCGAGAGGCTTTTTATGATTTTTATCATTTTTACACTAAACTTCTTGAAAGTTAAGTTGAAACTATTGACAAGTATATTCTCAAATGATTTTTACTGAAATCAACATTTAAGCGTGATGATTTAACGTATACGCTGTTGGAAAAAAATATTGTGCCTATTCTGATTTGATGACCTGATTTTATGTATTTCTTACTGCTCTGACCTTATTTACTTTCATTACTACTGAGTTGGCGTACTGACATTACTCCATGCACCTTGTATGTAGATCCAGGTACTAGGGTGGAGTGAGTTGTTTACTTGTTCCAGAGATTTCTCAGAGATTTGCGAGGTAGTTGTACGCGTCCGCAGCTACTTTCTCCTTCTTACTATTATAGAGTTTATTTTCCAGATTTCTATATTTTCTTTAGATGCTCATGACGAGTGACTCCGGGATTTTGGGTTGTATCTATTATTCGGCATATCTTAGTTTGTTTTAAAATACTTAAATGAAACCTTTATAAATTATCGGTTTAGAAATGATATAAACGGAAGGTTCTTTATGTTTTTAGTATTGAATTGGATAGCCTAGTATCGCGATAGGCGCCATCACGACTGGGGTAGGTTTGGGGTCGTGACAAGTTGGTATCATAGCCTAGGTTACACAAGACTCACCGATCACGAGCAGGTTTAGTAGAGTCTTGCGGATCGGTACGGAGATGTCTGTACTTATCTTCGAGAGGCTATAGAACCCTTTGGAAAAATCTCACATTCTTGAATTCTTGTCGTGCGAATACATTTATTCTGCCAAAGGCGTAACTCTTTAAGTTGCTGTCATGTGCTTGAATGCGCAAGTGAGCACTTGGTATCAGCTGTGCATCGGTGGCTTACGATCTCCATGGATAAGGTGCGAGATGTGATTTTAGCATGTTGATAATGGGCCAGTCAGGAGGACTTGGGACTTATATCTTCGTTTGTGTCCTTATTGATGGGATTTTATGACTAGATGACTATGTGGTGAGTGTGATTTGATGGTGAAATGTGCTAAGATTGTTTGATTGTGAAAAAAGGATTTCCGGAGATGTGGCAAGGACTATTGAGTGTTTGAGTTCTGTCTTGAGTTGGCATATGGCCTCGAGTTGTGAGTGTATTAAAGGACCTCTCATGTAGTATAGTTTCTAGGGAAGTGGATCTTCCTGTTGTTCTATGAGTTTTTGTTGATGTCTTCTGGGTTGAACCATGCCCCAGTAGCGTTCCTTCATTTGATTAATAACATACCTCAGCCGTATTTGGATTTCCTTTGTTATTGTGTTCATTGATAACATCCTCGTGTACTCTCGTAGCCAGGAGGAGTATGCTCAGCATTTGAGAGTTGTATTGCTGACATTGAGGGAGGAGAAGCTTGATGCAAAGTCCTAGAAGTGTGAATTTTGGCTCAGTTCATCAGCATTCTTGGGGCACGTGGTGGACAATGAAGGTATCCAGGTGGTCAGACGAGGGTGGATAGAGATTCCAGAAGCTCCAGATTTATTTAACCACAACTCCAGTGTTAGTTCTGCCATTAGCTTCAGGTTCTTATACCACATATTGTGATGCCTCGAGGGTAGGCGTTGGTTGTGTTTAGATGCTGAAGGATAAAGTGATTGCGTAATAGCTATGATTTTTGGAAGGGTATAGAGAGAGATCAGTTTGAGGCAAAGCAAGCGAGACTATTTCTCGTGGGGTGTCCTGAGGTTGTGTGATCCTTAGGTGGTTTTGTAGCAAGTCCTCTTTTATCAGTAATTGATATATGTTGCAATTTGAGTTTAGTTCACTTTTGGAAGTTGGCATGACTATTACAATGGTGAATGCGAGGGTTGAAGATGATTTGATACATTAGATACTTGGTGTTATATGAGCTTATGAAGGATTTAGTTGAATCTCACTACGGTTCTGTGACGGTGATAGCGTATGTGCAGTGTGAGTTATTGGTTGCCTTGATCTTTGTCTTTGGACAAGTTAGAGAGTCTGTTGTTGATAAGTTGATTGTGCGGCTAAGTGTCGTATCAGTTTTAGTTTGAGGTATACTGGCGAATTAGTTGTGGCTTACAGGGTTAAGATTAGGGATGACTTGAGTAATGGAAATTTTGGATACAAGTTGTAATGTACTCTATAGGTAAATGGATTTTATTGAATGATTGAGTTGTAATTCTAAAAGGTGTAGTTTGTGCAATGTAGGAATTTTCTTGTTGCTTCGACTGTGCGGGCTACTGGATGACTCTCGAGAATGGTTCTGATGGATTCAAGGTTATATGTAACAATTGAGGATCTTCAAGGTGTGTATTTGGTTAGAACTGAGATTTACATTGGCGGGTGTCAAGACTTGTGGAATTTCTACATTATCATGGGTTCTACATATTAGTATTAGGAAAAATGAAGGTAATGGCTTTAGATTCGCAGGAAGTCTCTTCAGGGTAAGTATTTTGAATGTGGTACATTTAGGGATTTTTGAGATAGTATTCAGCGGCTTACAATCCTTAGACGATATGGTGTTATGCTTGGGTCTCCTGTGGTGCGTCTTTGTTGAGAATTGCGGTACTATGACAAGGAGAGGTATCAATTTGAAGGTAATTCAGAAGTAACTTGGATTAATAGGACCGCTTAGTAGTAGGTCGGATCGGCATGGTAAGGGGTATGATTATTCCTTTGGGTGCGTATGAGGTAATGAGTTTCTACAGGTGTTTCTTGGCAATGCTCTCGGGTTTTGGTGACATGCCTAACTTGATTGAGTAAGAAGGATTCAGTCATGTCGGTTTGGTGTCGTACAAATGGAATTCAGAGAGTTCATGATGTTTTCTACTACAGTTAGAGATGTGTATTTTCTACTGGCGTGAGGAGCATGTGATGTTAGTGATTTTGCTTCTAGATAGGATCAAATGTAAAGTTCTTGGCTAGTTGGGTACGTACTTTTGTGACTTAGAAGGGATTATGAAGCTCTCATATTTATCATAGGATGGCATGGTGTAGGCGGTATGTTATGTAGAGACTGAGATTGCATGTGTGAGGTCTCAGTTCAGTTCTGGAAGAAAGGTCATAAATTCTTAGGAAGCGTGGGCAGTTTCAGAGGGCTAGGTAAATGGTATCACTAATTAGTGCGGCTTGAAGAGGGTATAAATTTCTTAAAGGGCAATGTGTTTGAGTTAAGGGTGCTTCATTGATATTGCGGCGCTCTCTTCTTGGATTGACTGATGATATTCTAGTTCTCCTTATGGCACAGAAGAATTTTAGGGGTATCCCTCGTGGAATGATTGGGTATTAGAGGTGCTATATATTTGAGCGGTGGAGTTGAGATCAGGTATGGCGATTCGGTCAGATGTTAGTATGTGCCATGATTTGGTCTTTGTGAACTCTTGGAGAGTTATCTACCTGTTGTGGGTGACCTGAGTTGATTTAGGGATCATTGGTAAGCCCAGCATTGGTGTGTGTTCTGCAACGGATCGGAATTGTTGACTCCAAATTGCTATTGTTGAGGGACGTACCATTCGATTGTTATTGAGTTTATCGTGTTCTGGAGTGATCTATGAGTTAACCTTCGGTGTTGAGAGAAGTTGTGATTGTTGGTTATATGCACATATGGTGCGGATCTATTTGGGATTTATAGCGGGATTTGAGTAAGGTTAGTAATTGGGTATGCGTGGATTGAGACGTATTGGTTATGTTCTTTGATATTCCTTTGGCATGGTATCGTCCGATTTCCCCGTGGTTATGGCAATGCACTTTGAGTACTTAATATCGAATTGCGCGTGGTCATTGCTTTTGGGGCAAGGTGGCTTGAAGTATTTCATGTGAACCAGCATTTGGATGGGACCACGCATTGTAGCAGAATTATGTAGAGGTATGACTCTTAGTGTCGGATTCGTGTGTTTTGGTTTTGGATATGTATCAGGCTCTTAGCATGGTGTTGTGATGGTACTTGTTAAGCTGGCAGGATAGTCCTCTCGTGTAAATATTTTCTATGATTTGAGTACGTTGGGATGTTTCTATTCGGTGCATGAGTTGCACATGTTATGGATTTGGATTGTATTGATGTTTCGGGTCATCAGAGTGGTCGTGTTGGATGAAAAAAGATCATTAGAAATATGCTATAGTTCCTGTCGGAGAAGGGGGAGCTCTATGTCTGGATGATCGGACGAATGGTTACTAGTTTTTGTGTGTTTCTTTCAACATTGACAGTATATGGAAGTTGTTAGAACGAGGCTTTACTAGATAAGAGGTTACTTACCGGTATTAGGATGTTTGGAGTAGCTATTGTGATTGGGACTTATAGCTATGAGTGTTTGAGTCATGTGGTATATCATGGGATTACATCTTGGGTTACAGATATGGCTTGATGCAGCGTGTTCAGACTTATTCAATTATAGGTGTGGAATATCGATCTTATAGATTATTTCAAAAGTTGAAATTTGGTTCTAATGTTTATGGGTTAGGTTGGATTGCGAAATTTCAGCTATGTTGTGCTATTGGACCTATATGGGATAGGGTGACGTAGGATCACCCCCGGGTATGTGCATGGTAGGTTACACGGCAATTTTTTATGGGTCTTCAACAACCGTGGGCACGTTCGAGGATGAACATATGTTTAAGTGGGGGAGAGTGTAATGACCCGATCAGTCGTTCCGAGAGTTTAGCCCCATTTTTCCCCGATTTTGCTTCATTTTGTGTACTACAAAGCTTTTATGTTGTATTAGGTTGATTGGTTCGGGTCTGGAGTGGCTGTGGAGAGAAATGAGACACTGATCCTCTTGAGTTGGTTAAATAGATGAAAAATTCAACCGAAAGTTGATTTAGGGGTATATGACCTCGGAATGTGGTTTTTATGATTCGGATAGCTTCATATTGATTTGGGACTTAGGAGTATGTTCAGAATGTTAATGGGAGGTCCGTGGTAGAATTAGGCTTGAATTGGCGAAATTGGATATTCGATAATTTTCGGTCGGTTGTGGAAATTTGCTATCGGGGTCGGAATGGAATTCCGGAAGTTGGGATAGGTTTTTATTGTCGTTTGGGATGTGTGTGAAAATTTCAGGTTTTTCGGACGCGGTTTGAGTGGTTTCGCCATCGTTGTCAAATTTCGGAAGTTTTGAAATCCCTACGCTTGAATTTTTGATTAATTCGGTGTTTTGATGTTGTTTTGGGTGTTCCGAAGGTTCGACTAAGTTTGGGTGATGATATATGACGTGTTGGTGCTTTTGGTTGAGGTTCTGAGGGCCTCGAGATGAATTCTGATGGTTAATGGAAAGATTTGGATCTTAGTTTGAGAAGCTATAGTTGTTGTTTCATTCATCTGCACCTGCGGATTGGGGACCGCAGGTGCGAGGCCGCAGATGCGTGAGGCGGGGCCTCAGATACAAAGAGTGAGGTGCTAAGGCTTTCTGCAGGTGCGCACATTGGACCGCACATGCGAGACCGAAGATGCGGATATTGACAGCAGAAGCAGATTTCCCTGGGTTAAGTGAAAACCGCACCTGCGATGGATTTTCCGCAGGTGCGGTGTCGCAGGTGCGGCGTTTGGGGCCGCAGGTGCGAGTATCATTGTCTCTGGACAGAACCTATATAAGGTATGATTGCACCTCTCCTCCTGAGTAGAAGTTCATGACCAACTGCAGAGTCACAAATCATTGCACCTCTCCTCCTGACTAGAATCATCACTTCATTATGAACCGAATAATGGTATTTGTTCTTTAATATACTTCACATGATCTTACCGCACTGATCCCTTATCCAATAATCTCGTCTCACCCAGTATGAACTGCTCAAGCAACAAATCACCCCAGGCATGACCAACAGTCTCACATGATTCCACAATGCGCGAATAGGCCACAACTCGAACGCGATACGTAAAGAAATGACTCAGCAAAGGACTACTCAACTCATGCAACTATTATGAACTTTCCTCAGAAAATGGGATGTAAGACACACAAAATAGAATTTAGAAAACTGGACGCAACATCACATTGTTGCGGCGTGCAACCCGATCCAAATAACATACCCGTGAGAATGTGGCACCCGATCCAATCATAAAATTCACACAAGGAGATACAAACCGAGATGAATTGCTCACTATTAGAAAATACTGAATATCGGTCACAAGCACTCTAAGTGCATAATACCATCCTGGGAAGACTGATAGAGCCATACACTACAAAACTCAAGCACAACCGAGGTGCGATATATATATACTCTGAATCTCAAGAGCTATCCTGCTACATAATATCATCACTACGTGGAACCTCAAGACATAAGAAATTGTCAAGCCGTTTCACAACTCAAACGGCATAATCATAATGTTACATGAAATGGATGAGGATGGGACAACGTCTAATGTTCCAATACCTCTCTATGAGAAGCGTTATACTGAAATGAACATATCTGACTCTTACGGAGCCCATAATCATATTTAAATCCATCCACAACCCTCGAGTCAATTCTGCTCACACTGAACTAGGCTAATAGTCTTACCGGGGTCCATAATAACCCACTTTTCTCATAACACACAACAACATCCATCGTAGCTGGGGAAAACTCCAACAATCCACAACGAAAGGAACCGAGCGCCCTCCGCGCATAAACTCTCAAATAGCCATCTTACCACATCCTTCATACTTGGTTCAAACTTTCAATCAATCAAGTGATAACATGCCACCCTTATACAATCTTCGCGTGGAGTACACTTACACGGCCTCATGTACTAGATAACAAGTCAGCACCTCCATACCACTGGCCACACAAATGCTGTAAAGCCCACCAAGAAATCTGCAACCAGAAAGCAAAGCCTCTTACACAACCACCGATCTCAGGTGATGCTGAAGACAATACCAACTCACTCCAAACATCCAAATCCCTTTCCTTGCTCATCCGAGCTCGTGACATCCCGGTTCACACCGAACCGCAACCTTGATCCTTACTTTCAAATTTTGTACTGCTCACTGCACCTAACATGCCAGTATGCGATAGCACAAGAATTTCATCACACCTCCTGGACCACTATTAGGGTGAACACTTCATCATATAAAAACCTTTTACTTAACTCACTTCACAAGAACCATTACATCACACGAGTGAATTATCATAATCAAAAAACATGAAAATCTTCGAGTAATAGCCTATACCACCATAATCCTTCCGAGATCCACCTACACATAACAGGCCATAGTACTTGGATTCCTCCAAATAAAATCAATTACGGCGGCCATCAGGCACTCGCACGCACCTTCACCAATCATATGCATAACAAATCACGCTGAAGGAGCTGATTACTGCCACCAACATGCAAATTCCACCATGGCTAACCATATACCTTTTCCAATTTCCATTACTCGCGTCATTCCCAAACCCCACTTCCGCAGGGCATAACTGATTCACCCGTATACCCGCAACTGAAACTGATACGGCACATAGCTGCGCACTCAACTTATCAACAACAGACTTCCCCCACTTTTTTCAAGCCATACATTAAGATGAACAATAACTCACAATGCACATACGCTAACACCGCCACAATACCACAGTGAGATTCAATTAAACCTTTCATAAGCTCGTATAACACGACCCATATTATACCTTAATCTAATTCGCACTCAGCTTAGGGATGATGATAACTCCAAATCAACACATAGAAACTCAATTCGCACTCACTTCGAGTGATTCCATTCCACGAGACTACTTTGTCTCCAGACCCATGAAGTGTTTCATTGTCTCCTTGCACGCACATTCACATCTTCGACCGGCATACCCATTCTGATAACCCTTCTATGAACCCAAAGTCATTTCTCCCTTTTATGAACCCAAATGCTACTCTGCACGCTGAAGATAACATAGAACACTCCAACCATTTTTCTCTTTCCCATAATTCCGCTGCAAAAGCTCGATTCTTAACCATACTATGGGCTAGAAATCCTTAGACACCACATTCTGACCTTCAAATTTACTAGGACCGTTATTTAGAGTCACCCACTCTGGCTGGGTCCCGAGCATAATCCACTCCACGGCTTCGCTGGCACCTGAACACCCATCTTGAATCAGCACCTGACTGAATCACTTCCCTTGCAAATTACCTTTGTACTAAGCCTGCATCCTGAATCTTTCCAAAGCCTAAACCTGGTTCAATAAGGCCAACCTTTGCACACATTTAACAAATGTTATGCTCAATTACCACTCCTGTCTTCTTCCCTTAGCTGTAATAACCCACTAATATGCCGATAACCAGAATTTTTGCCAGTAGATAACCATGCAACCCAATCATAGGCGGTGGGACTCTCCCACGTAGCTTGAACCTACTATTACATAACTCTTGAACCCACCAAGATTCTTTCTTCGTTGCTGACATTATTTTGCACCACCAACTTGTCAAACTCCTCGAAATTCTTTTGTTACCATTTGATGAACACTCTGAATATGTAGCATCATTCGCATATTCAATCTCTTACTAGATAGCCAATAAAATTCCTCGCAGAACTTCGCCAACCACACAACCACTGACCCGCTCACAGGAGATAACCCACCTGCGAAAATTACCAACTGACATCTTCCAACGACGTTGCACTGCACAATCTTCATGACATCAATACCCCATCCTAAGACCGTTCCCATTCATCATCTTTACCAATATGTCCGCTCCTTATGGACATCTACTAAATGTGCGACCATATCTTCCAATTCAAAGTTGCATTGCATCATTCTCCATATCGAACAACTCCTTTTTGGTGTATCCATCCTCCTGTCGTAGTAGCCAACATTTCAATTTAAGCCCGTGGACCCAACCACCGTCCACTAAAGTTCTCAAATCCTTCCAAACTTATCCTCAAGATATGCGCCTATCTTACGAAAGAACTCATATGCTATGCTGCCGCTCTCCCACTTTTGTCAAACTCACCCTCTAAGCCACTGCTCGACTTCTGCTTCTTACCCTTTCCTTCTAGAAATTTACCCCCCACCAGACACTTCTCACATGTCCTTCCTCATCTTTTCCTTCTCAACTACAGTCTTACATCAATATCCATGTCCACAACATTCGAACCGATAGATCACTACCAACCTCAACCCTGCACGAAGATCCCATTATCGAGCCATCCACGTTAGAAATACCTATTCAATCCTGAACCACCGCACTCTGTGATCTCTGATAGCCGCTCCTTCAATACTACTCGACAATACTCTGACCCAATGAAACCGAAGAAACCATAGCACCGGCAAACTTAACACACTCTATTCGGTCAAAGACAACGATACCACATCACAGATGAAAATTTCACCTCACTTGAAAAAATCAAGTCTTATTACTCTATCAACCCAAACTTGAACATCTATAGTCCAATTGCCTTTCCTCCGCCGAAAATAAAATACTGAGATCTTAGAGTCACGCTCTGATAAGACCTCCTTTCAAGTCATTCATTTCCCCGACATATGGGCAAGCATCCTACCATCATATCGATATCGTGTGTTAACTAATCATAAGCATCATAACAACCTTAGCATCGCCTCAAAGCTCTCATAAATGCAACTACTGAGCTGAAATGACATAATATCATTCTGCAGAGCAACGACAATAGCCCTAACCAACTACGCATGGATAAACATCAGTCACCATATCTTCAGTACTATTAAGATTCCTCAAAGTCCCGATTCATTACAATCGCCTCGCATCGCTAATATTGACTGGCAAGGAAAAGTAGGCATAAGCCTCATAGGAATCAAATCATACGACGAGGAATCAAGAAGGGAAGTGCTCCTAACATCCCTATAGCCTCTCAAAGATAAGTACAGACGTCTCCGTACCGTACCGAAAAACTCTACTAGACTTGCTCATGACTCGTGGGACCTAAGGGAACCTAATGCTCTGAAACCACGTTATCACGACCCAAAATCCGCTAAGATCGTGATGGCGCCGGACACCATTGTCAAGGAAACCAACACTCAATAGATAATTAAAGTTCTTATTTTAGTATTTTGAAATTCATTACTTTTCATTTTATTTTACAACGATCAATAAAATTTATAGAGTAAATAACGATGCTTTAACAATTTAATTAACAAATACATCCCAAAATCATCCCAGAAACCGACGTCACAAGTGCATGAGCAATTTATAAGAAAAAACCAAATGAAATACAATAACCGTCCAGAATACAAATGGGATAGTAAAGAAAGTACAACTCGATACTCTGAAGGGGACTTTGATGGCTGCGGGTCGTCTCGAGAGGTGCACCTCATCCCAGTCACCATCTCAACCATGCCACGGCGGTAGGCGGGGCCTCTAGATATACATGTACCTATGTAACAAAAATGCACAACAAGTGTAGTATGAGTACGAAAACAACGTGTACTCAGTAAGTATCCCGCCTAACCTCGAAGAGGTAGTGACGAGAGGTCGACTTTGACATTTTCTCGAGGTCAATTTAATATAAACAGGGGTGACGCTAAGCATGGGTGTCATAATTCATTTAAAAAATAGTAACAGAAAGGGACAACTTCTTCCAAAATTAAAAATTTTAATCCTGGTCATTTCATTTGACAACTTATAATTCAAGGCCAGTAGACAGTTAACGGTTAACGGTGATTTATTTTCCAGGGTATTTAACGGTTAAATGACCATAGAGAAACACCGATCAATTAATATGCGCATAACATGATGTGAGCGTACAGCCGATACAACAAAATAATAAATGTGCAGTGCCGAAGGGTCGAACGGCACGAACCATGATTACCCCCGCTCGCGAATAGTACATCCGACACGGTCAAAATAAATAATAGAGTTACCCCGCTCGCGAATTATACATGCGACACAAGTACTCATATCTAAAAAAATTCAGCAGAAAATTAGGGGTTTATTTGGGGATATTCTTCCTAGGAAATATCAATAATTTTAATAATGATAGATGACCTTCTTAGATATCCATTTAAATATTTTGATGATGCAAAAAAATTTTAAATTTCATTAAGATTACAAGATACGGCACATAGAGCATGCTTGTGGATCCTAAACCCCCCTGACATAAACATAATAGTAGCTATGCACGGACTCTCGTAACCTCGTGCGTACGTAGCCCCCACAAATAATTGCGCATATTTAGTTATTTCACCTATGGGGACACTTCCCTCTTACAAGGTTAGAAAGGAGACTTACCTCGCTCCGAAGATCCATAACCGGCTTCCAAGCCCTTCCGATGCACAACACCCCAAAACTATCCAAATAACGGGCAAACCAATGAAAATATACTCTAAGACTTATAACAATTCGAATTATATAAATTCCCAACTCCGCTCGGAAAGTCGATAAAATCACACTCGGGCCTACGTGCTCGGAATTTTTCAAAGATAAAGATTAGCTATAAACCCACGAACTTAAATATATAATTCTCTCTAAATTTCATGCCCATATTCGAGGTAAAAAATCAAAATACGAATTCTAGGTCTTTCTTGAAGATCCCAAATTTTCCAAATATTTTCATGTTAAATCTATACATAAATCATGTATTTATCTCAATAACTAGCATCGATCACTTACCTCATGCTTGGTGGTGAAAATTGCACCAAAATGTTGCTCGAATATCGTCTTCCATGGAAAAAATATGGTGGAAATGAGCCAAACCCTCGTCTTAAAACAACACACTGCCCAACCCGCTTTTTCGCACCTGCGGTCAACCAGCCGCATCTGCAATCTCGCAGGTGCGGCCAAAACAACGCACCTGCACATTCCTCCTGCCTGGCAAGACTCCGCACATGCGCCTTCGTAGGCGCGGATATAACCTCACACCTACGCCCCCAGCCAAGCCAGTCCTTTTCCGCTTCTGCAACACCAAGGTCTCTTCTACGGCTCCGCACGTGTGGCCAAAACCTCGCAGGTGCGGTTACACCAGACACCAGCAGCCTTAGCCTTTCTCAAAATTCAAAATTCGATCAGATAACCACCCGAGGCCCCTGGGGCCCCCGGGAGCCCGTCCAATCACACCAACCTGTTCCAAAACATAATGCGGACCTACTCGAAGCCTTAAATCACCTCAAATACATCAAAACAATGGATTGCAACTCAATTAAATCTTTATAAACTTGGAATTTCCAACTTCTACGTTCGATATCGAAGCCTATCAAATCACGTCTGATTGAACCCAAATCTTGCACACAAGTCATATTCAACATTACAGACCTATCACAACTCGCAAAATTGGAATCCGACACTGATATCAAAATTTCCACTTCCGGTAGGACTTCTTAAAAAATGTCAATTTCTAACTTTAGCCAAATGACTCCAAAATGACCTACGGACCTCCGCATTTACTTCCGATCGCGCTCCAAACACCAGAATCACCATACGGAGTTATTCCCTGACTCGGAATCCCACATGGACATCAATAACACTTAAATGCTCTTCAACCCAGACTTATGAAATTTCTTCGAAAAAGCTAACTTCTACAATATGCACCGAAATGCTCCCATGTCATCCAAAACCCGATCCGACCATACGCCCAAGTCTGACATCATCATACGAATCTGCTAGAACCTTCAAATACTAATTCTGAGTTCGTTTACTCAAAAATCCAATATCAGTCAATTCTTCCAAATTAAGGCTTTCGAAATGAGAATTGTTTTCCAATTCGACTCCGATCTTCCCGAAATTCAATTCCGACCACGCCTACAAGTCATAATACGTGAAATGAAGTTGTTCATGCCCTCAAACCTCCAAACGACGCGTTAGGTCTCAAAACAGCCTGTCGCGTCGTTGCAATCATGTCAAATCTGATTTTCACACAATTTCACACATAGTTTTTAAATACTATAACAAATCTGTACCGCGCTCCGAAACCAAAATACGGGCCCGATACCAATGGTTTGAAACATAATTCTTTTATTTATTTCATTAAAAATCTAGCAAAATAATTTCTTTCAAAAATTGATTTATAAGGCTTGGGACCTCGGAATTCAATTTAGGGCATAAGACCAAGTCCCATATTTTACTGCGGACCTCCCGAGATCGTCAGAACACAGATCCGGGTCCGTTTACTCAAAATGTTGAGCAAAGTCAAATATAATTAAATTTTAACTCTTGAAATTACTATTTCCCATATTTTCACTTAAAAGCTTTCAGGTTTCACGCCCGGACTGTGCACGCAAATCGAGATAATTAAAATTTATGTTTTAATGGTTAGTAATGAGTATTAATTCAAAAAATGACCCCTTGGATCATCACAATGCATGTGAACACTTCACCAAAAATTAGCCATAAATGTCTTTAAAGATACTCTGAAAATAAATAAACCAAAAAATATGACCCGTGTAACACGTCTTGTAAAAAAAAAGATAACATGCCATGCCCACGAGAGATGATGCAACAAACTATAAATTGAGTTTATTTTTATTCCCTTCTTAGAAAAGAAAATGGAAGTTAGCGATTCATGTCATTGATCATTAATATTTACGTATCAATTCATATGAAGTTAGTATCAATTAACTGAGACCAAACTTCCATCTAATTAAATGTTTTGCAGCTTAATCTATTACAATCTTGCGCTTAAAATGGTTAACATGGTAAATTCTATAAAAAATATGCGAACCAAATAGTAATGCATGAAAAATATTTTTTTAACCCTTTTTTTTGGTAATTAAACAATCTTTATTACCAAGTAAATTTGTACAATGTATAAAAACTAACTAAGTCTGGACATACAGCCCCAAACTTAGTATCATGTTTCTTCTCTAAGCTACTCTAATGATAGAAATTTAACTTTTGAAGTTCATTCCTTAAGATAATCAAATCATATCCTATACAATGTATCTCTTGTACTATCTATTTTGTAATGGCATCACTTCTTCTTTTCTCCTGCTAGATGATCCTTCTATTTTATTCCATCCATATCTGATAGACAGCATTTGTAACACAGAGTCTGTAGATCATGGTTTTCGACCCTTTGCGCTTCATATGATCAACTGTCCATTTGAGCTCTTCATTGCTATACCCATTAATGCTAACAGCGTCTCCCATATTCTTGCTGAGAATGTACACATAAAGAACAAGTGCTGATGGCTCTCTAACTCTTGGTCACATAGTGGACAAATTGGAAAAACTTGTATTCCCCAGCTACTTAGTCTATCTTTAGTATATAACTTCGCTTGGACAGCAAGGTACAATATGAATTTAAATTTTGGGAAACCTTTATTGCTGCATAGAAGTCTACTCCAGTTCTTACTTGGAAATTTTCCTTTCAATTTATTGTATATGTCACGACCCAAATCCCAACCCAGGTCATGATGGCGCCCAACACCTCAGTCAGGCAAGCCAACCATTTCCCACTAGTGAGTTCCATGTAGTTTACCAAAAACAAAACATTTTTCCACACTTGCTTAACTTAATCTTTGGGACATTAAGTAGAAGCAGATAACTTAGGGCATTTTATACCAAGATAGAAAATCATGAAATTGTAAATTTACGATTTACATTCCAAAATAAAGTCTGCTAGCATGTGTGCTAGGAACTAGTGTCAATTGTCTAAATGGAACTGATAGAATAATACCAAAAGTATAAGAAGCCTGTCCTACCGTCTGATTAAGTATAGACAGGAATGGCAAAAAAGATAGCTCCAAAGTGCTATTGGGAGTCTCCAAGAGAAGCAGCTCACCCTGGAGTCTAGACCAGGTAAATGAATCAAGGACGAACTCCGGGATGATACCCAGATGCAACTGTCTCAGAACCTGTACAATTAAGTACAGAGTGTAGCATGAGTACATAAACAATATCTACCCATTAAGTATCCTGCCTAATCTCGAAGAAGTAGTGATGAGAGGTCGATGTGACACTTACTAGGGTCAGAATAATATGTTTTAAGTGTAAAGCTAAGCAGGAATGGCAATTTATGAATAATACTGAAGACAGAAACATCAAATATCCATTACATTACATGTACGTGTCAAGTTTTCTAGCATACAATTTACCTTGTATTCATTTCTCATGGTATTTAACAGATACATAATCACAGAACACCCAACATCTAACAAACAAATAATATGCCGTGAACGTACGTCTGATGCAACGAGAAAATAAATGTGCACTGCTAAAGGGTCGACCAGCTCGAACCATAGATGCATCTATTACACCGCTCACGAATCGAACATGCGACGCGATTGACATAATAGTAGGGCTACCCCGCTCGCGAATCATACATGTGATGCGGGTTCCCGTATATATACACATAAATAACACGAAATCAAGAAATTCAGTATAGAATATACTTACAGAGAAGGTTTCAATAACATAAATTTCAGAATGTAACCTCCTAGATATTCACTTAATAATTCAATGACATTAGGCAACCTAAATTAATTTAGGATTATAGTTACAACACATAAAGCATGCTTGTGAATCCTAAACTCACCGACACGGCATAATTGTAGCTACACACGGACTCTCGTCACTTCGTGTGTGAGTAGCCCCCACAAATAAAGACATGAAATTATTTATATTCATCTATGGGGACAATTCCCTCTTACGAGGTTAGAAAGGAGACTTACCCCGTGTCAAGCCTACTTTCAGGGTCAAGAACGCGCCCGAAACTCCAAATTTGTCGCCCAAGGACTCGAAACTAGTCAAATATTGCATAAATAAATCAATCTATACTTAAAAGTACGAAACTTCCCTATTTAAATGATTATTTCAACCTAAATTGCTAAATCCCAAAATACACCCCCAGACCCACATGCTCGAATTCCGGAAATTTCCGGAGGAAATACTTACCCATAGCCCAAGGATCAATATTATATGGTTTTTGTACAATTTCGTAACACATTTCTTGGAAATTTCCCATTTTTATCAAAAACCTAGGTTTTACTCTAAACCAATGATTTCCATTAATTTAAGGTGTTAATCTACCTAGGAATTCAAGTATTAAGCTAAGTTTATAGTAAAAATTACTTACCTTACAGTAGCTAGGTCGAATACCCTCCTTGCTTGCTCTCAAAATCGCCCAAGAATTAAGAAAGTGTTAAAAAATGGCTAAGTCCCGAGTTTAAATCGAAGTGCACTACCTACATACTTTTCGCACCTGCGGCTCAAGGACCGCACCTACAGTCTCGCATCTGCGAGAAAAGTCTCGCACTTGCGGAGAAGGGGAAGTGGGCCTGGTTTCGCACCTGTGATGGGAAGTCCGCACCTGCGGCTCCGCTTCTGCGAAAAGGGACCCGCACCTGCGGAAATTGGCAACTCCCTCAGGAGTCGCACCTGCGAGACTGGGACCGCAGGTGCGGTCGCACCAGCAGTCATTTTAGGCTTGGTTTTGTCTCGCTAGATGCCCGAATGGCATCTGGGCCCACCCGAGACCCCCTCCAAATATACCAACAAGTCCCAAATCATAATACGGACTTGCTCGAGCCTTCAGAATGTCTAAGACAACAATAATCTAAAAATCACACCCCAAAACCTATTGGACCAAACTTAAGAACTTCAAGTTCTTTGAATTCGCTAACAATGCCCTGGACCTATCTATTCTACTCAGAATGACACCAAATTTTGCAAGAAAGAAATAAATGACATAACAGAACTATTCCTGGTCTTGAAATTCCGTTTGGAGCTTGATAACACAAAAACACATTCCAAACCTCAATTTGAACTTAAGGAAATTCTTATTTCACTATTTGGCGTTGGAATGTCCCCGGGTCATCCAAAACTCGTTCCGAGCACACGCCCAAGTCCAAAATCATCATACGAACCTACTGGAATCTTTCGATCTCAATTTCGGAGTCGTTTACTAAAAATGTT
Organism: Nicotiana paniculata; assembly: GCA_005239505.1. Lineage (NCBI taxonomy): Eukaryota > Viridiplantae > Streptophyta > Magnoliopsida > Solanales > Solanaceae > Nicotiana > Nicotiana paniculata. Next base: position 65,703 of record ML360561.1, read on the forward strand.
TACTAAAATAAAACATCGCCTTTAAGGACAACTTAGGGAACTAAGTGTTCCTGTACTACTCCAAACTCCTCCAAACCTCGAACCACCCGTCCCCGCAAGTCATAAATCAGTAAAAGCAACTACATGAAGTCTCATTTAGGGGAACATGGTCGTAGAACACAAAACGATCGATCGGGTCGTTGCATTCTCCACCTCTTAAACAAACGTTTATCCTCGAACGGGTCTACAATCATACCTGGAGTACTGAATAAGTGTGGATATATGCTCCGCATGTCCTCATTGGACTCCCAAGTTGACCCCTCCACTAGAACTTTATGGTGGAAACCCTCTTTGACCTCAACTGTGATCCTGCCTATCAATGAAAACAACTGGATCCTCCTCATTACCCAACCTCTCATCTAGCTGAATGGTAGTGAGATCTACCACTTGAGAGAAGCCGGCGTGATACATCCGGAGCATGGATACATTAAAGACCGAATGAACACCTGATAAACTGGGAGGTAAAGCAAGCTCATAAGCAACCTCCCCAACTTGTCTCAACACCTCGCTCAACTTGACCTTCTTCCCAAACTTCATAATACCCTTCATTGGCGAGACAGAACTTTCTCACCCTCCATAAATGATACATCACACGCCTTCTGATCCGTGTAACTCTTCTGTCTGGACTGAGTTGTGCGAGGTCTCTCCTGAATCAACTTCACCTTCTCCAAAGCATCCTTCATCACATCGGATCCATATAGCTTAGCTTCGCCGGGCTCAAACCATCTGATTGGAGAACGACATCATCGACCATACAAGGCCTCAAATAGAGCCATCTCAATGCTGAACTGGAAACTATTATTATAAGCAAACTCGGCCAAAGGAAAGAACTGGTCCCACTGCCCTATAAATCCAACCACACATGCTCTGAGCATGTCCTCCAAAAGTTGAATTGTCCGCTCCGATTGCCCGTCGGTCTGAGGGTGGAATGTTGTGCTGAGCTCTACCCGGGTGCCTAGCTCACTTTGTACGGCTCTCCAGAAATCTGAGGTGAACTGAGGACCACGATCTGATATAATGGACACAGGCACACCGTGCAACCGAACTATCTCCCGAATGTAGATCTGGGCCAACCTCTCAGAAGTATAAGTAGTAGCTACTGGAATGAAATGTGCCAACTTGGTCAACCTGTCCACAACGAACCAAACTGCATCAACCTTCCGCAAGGTCCGAGGCAATCCAACTACGAAGTCCATAGTGATGCGCTCTCATTTCCACTCAGGTATAGGCATCTTCTGAAGTAGGCCTCCTAGCCTCTGGTGCTCATACTTAACCTGCTGGCAATTTAAACACCTAGCTACATACTCCACTATGTCATTCTTCATCCGTCTCCACCAGAAATGCTGCCTCAAGTCGCGATACATCTTCGTAGAACTAGGATGAATAGAATACCGAGAACTATGAGCCTCATCTAGAATCCTCTCCCTCATGTATCAACATTGGGGACACATAAGAGACCCTGAAGTCTCAGAACACCATCCTCACCAATAGAAACCTCCTTGGCACCCCCCTGTACCACTGTATCCCGGAGAGCCACCAAGTGCGGATCATCATACTGCTGAGTCTTGATCTCCCCTAATAATGAAGAATGGGCCATCACACATGCAAGAACTCGGCTGGGCTCGAAAAAGTCCAACCTCCCTAGGCGATTAGCCAAGGACTGATATGTCGAAAGCTAGAGGTCTCTCCTCTGCTGAAATGAAAGCCAAACTACCCATACTCTCCGTCTTCCTGCTTAAGGCATCCGCTACCACGTTCGTTTTTCCCGGATGATAAAAAAATGGTGATGTCATAATCCTTCAGCACGTCAAGCTATCTGCGTCGCCTCAAATTAAGATCTCTCTGCTTGAACAAGTGCTTCAGACTGCAGTGATCTGTATAAACCTCACAAGGCACCCCATACAAGTAATGCCTCTATATCTTAAAAGCATGAACAATCACCGCCAACTCCAAATCGTGCAAAGGGAAATTCTTCCTCATGAAATTTTAGCTGCCGTGAAGTATATGCAATATCTCGCCCCTCCTGCATCAACACACAACCCAAACCAACGCGTGAAGCATCACAAAAAACCATATACATCTCAGAGCGGGAAGGCAACACTAGAATTGGTGCTGAGGTCAATGTTGTCTTGAGCTTCTGAAAGACCGCCTCACACTCGCCGGACCATCGAAATGGGGCATTCTTCTGGGTCAATCTAGTCAGAGGAGTTGCAATGGATGCAAAACCCTCCACAAATCGGCGATAATAACCTGCTAGACCCAAGAAGCTCCTTATGTTTGTAGCTGAAGTAGAGCGTAGCCAACTTTGAACTGCCTCAATCTTCTTAGGATCAACCTTGATACCTTCTCCGGATACCACATGCCAAAATAATGCCACAGAATCCAACTAAAACTCACACTTTGAGAACTTAGCATAGATCTTCTGTTCTCGCAAGGCCTGGAGCACAACTCTAAGATGCTACTCGTGCTCCCCCAGGCTACATGAGTAAATCAGAATGTCATCAATGAAGATAATGACAAAAGAATCAATATAAGGCCTGAACACTTTGTTCATGAAGTCCGTAAATGATGTTGGGGCAATAGTCAAGCCGAAGGACATCACCAGGAACTCGCAATGACCATATCTCGTACGAAAGGCAGTCTTCGGAACATTCGAGTCTCGAATCTTCAGCTGATGGTACCCCGATCTCAAGTCAATCTTAGAAAACACCCGAGCACCCTGCAACTGGTCAAACAAATCATCCATAAGCGGCAACGGATACTTGTTCTTGATGGTGACCTAGTTTAACTAGCGGCAGTCAATACACATCCGTATAGTCCCGTCCTTCTTCTTCACAAACAACACTGGAGCACCCCAAGGCAATATGCACGGTCTGATAAACCATTAGCTAACAAATCTTTGAGTTGTTCCTTCAATTCCTTCGGAGCCATACGGTACGGGGGAATAGATATGGGTTGGGTACCTGGAGTTAAGTCAATGCAAAAATCAATGTCACGATCCGGTGGCATGCTTGGAAGGTCTGAAGAGAATACATCATCAAACTCTCAAATTACTGGCACATAATCAATCATCGGAGACTCGGCAAGTGATGTCCCGCACATAGGCAAGATAAGCCAAACAACACTTCTCGACCATATGTCGAGCCTTCAGGAAGGAAATAACCCGACTAACAGCACTAACTACGGAACCTCTCCACTCTAGCCTAGGCGACTCGGGCATGGCTAATGTAACTGTCTTGGCATGGAAATATAGCACGGCATGATAAGGAGATAGCCAATCAATGCCTATAATAACCTCAAAATCAACCATGTCGAGCAACAAAAGGTATGCTCTGGACTCGAACCCACAGAATGTAACTATACAGGACCGATAAATTCGGTGCACAACCACAGAATCAGCCACAGTGGTGGACACATAAATGCGAGTACCCGAGGACTCACGAGGAATATCCAGGGAATGAGAAAATAAGGCTGATACATATGAATATGTGGACCCTGGATCAAATAATACTGATGCATCTCTACTGCAAACTGAAATAATACCTGTGATCACGGCATCTGAGGCCACTGCATCTGATCTGGCCGGAATAGCATAAAATCTGACTGGAGCGTCGGACGACTGCCTCCACCAGAATGAACAGGAAATGTCGGTGCTCCCCCTAACTGGCCTCCACCTCTAGTAAGACCTCTACAAACCTGTCCTCCGCCTCTGGGTGGCCGAACTGCATGTTCTGTAATCATAGGTTGATGACTCTGCTGCACGGCCTTGCCCCAAACCTGGGACAAGTCCTCTTGATATGGCCTGGATCCCCACACTCATAACAACCTCTCGGCACCATATCCTACTGCCTTGAATGACTCTGAATAGCTGGAGAACGGTATGAACTCTCTGGAATGGCACTGAAATAACGGCTGGTAGACCCCTGATGACCAGAATACCCAGCGAAAGAACCCTGAATGGATGGCGGGCGACAAGAAATCTCCGGAATAGTGATGAAATAAGGCCTCGTGGGAGCACCTCGAGGAGGTGGTGGTGGTGCTGAATATGGGGGCCTACTGGACTGTCCCCTACCAAAGTGGCCTCTGCCCCTGGTTGGAGCACCTATGAAATCTCTAAAAAATCTAGCCCTCTTATCCTGCTGCCCCTACTCTCTGCTCCTCGATCGATAACCCTCAATCCTGCGAGCAATCTCTACCACAAGCTGATAAGGAGTCCATATGTCCACCTCTCAGGCCATGTTGGCCATAATGCCTGAGTGTAACCCGACTACAAATCTCCGCACTCTCTCTGCGTCAGTAGGAAGTAACATCAGTGCATGACGAGACAACTCAGAAAACCTAGCCTCGTAGTCAGTCACTGACATCTGACCCTACTCCAGAGGACTTGTCCCGGAGGGTGGAATATATCTGTCCAGGAATAACTGAGTGAAATGCTCCCAAGTGAGGGGAGGAGAATATGCCGGTATGCCAAGAATGTAGGACTACCACCATTTGTGGGCCCTGCCCTCTAGCTAAAAAGTAGTGAAGTCAACTCCATGGGACTCTAGTATCCTCATGTTGTGTGGTCTGTCCCTGCACCTATCAATAAAGTCCTGAGCATCCTCATGGCGCTCACCTCCCAAGATAGGAAGGTGCAGTCTGGTCCATCTATCTAATAACTTCTGCAGATTGTCGTCTGCAGCGTTTGGGCTGAGGTGCTACTTCTGCCACTGGATGAACCCCACCCACGGGCACTGTACCCGAGGTCTAATATACTACGTCTGCATGTCCAGCAGCCTGTACAGTAGGGGTCTGTGCTCCCCCTCCCGCCTGAGATGTGGCCAGATCGGCTGGAAATAGACCATCGTGCGTCATGGTGTCCATGAACCTCATCATACGGCCCATGACCTCCTGAAATCCTGGATCTTTCATAAAGTCCAAAGAGGCAGGATCTGCTGCGGGCACCTCGCGCTGCTCTTCCGTAATGGGATCCTCTACTGGATCTGCTAGGGGTATAACTGGTATAGTCCTAGGACACCCTGGTCCCCTTACTCGGGCCGGTGCCCTCCCCGGCCTCTACCCCGGACTCGAATGATGGGGTTAGAGGCCCCTCCCGGGTCCGGAACGTCGGTTGCGCGCGTCCTGACCTTATGTGAGTGAATAGAAGAGTGAAATTTAGTCTACCATCAACTTCATGATAGACGATGAATAAAGAGAAAGTCTCTGTACCGATCCAAAAGACTCTATTAGGTTTTCCTGTAACTCGTGAGACCTTCGTGAACTTAGAGCTCTGATAAAGTCTCACGACCTATGGCGCCCAACACCTCAGTCAGGCAAGCCAACCATTTCCCACTAGTGATTTTACCAAAAACAAAACATTTTTCCATACTTGCTTAACTTAATATTTGGGACATTAAGTAGAAACAGATAACTTAGAGCATTTTATACCAATATAGAAAATCATGAAATTATAAATGTACGCTTTACATAAAAAAAATAAAGACTACTAGCGTGTGTGCCAGGAACTATTATCACAAGTCTACAAGAAGCTGATAGAATAATACCAAAAGTATAAGAAGGCTGTCCTACTGTCTGGGTAAGTATAGACACAAATGACAAAAAAAAAGCTCCAAAGTGCTACTGGGAGTCGCCAAGAAAAGCAACTCACCGTGGAGTCTAGACCAAGTAAATGTATCAAGGACGAACTCCGGGATGATACCCAGATGCACCCACCACAGAACCTGTACAATTAAGTACAGAGTGTAGCATGAGTATATAAACAATATGTACCGAGTAAGTATCCCGCCTAATCTCGAAGAAGTAGTCCAAGAGGTCAACATGACACTTACTAGGGTAAGAATAATATGTTTTAAGTGTAAAGCTATGCAGGAATGGAAATGTATGAATAATAATGAAGACAGGAACATCAAATAACCTTTACAATTACATCTACGTGTCATGTTTTATAGCATACAATTTACCTAGTTTTCATTTCTCATGGTATTTAACAGACACATAATCACAGAACACACAACATCTAACAAACACATAACATGCTGTGAACGTATAGCCGACGCCACGGGAAAAGAAATGTGCACTGCCGAAGGGTCTAACGGCTCGAACCATAGATGAATCTATTACACCGCTCATGAATCAAACATTCGACGCGGTGGACATAATAGTAGGGCTACCCCACTCTCAAATCATACATGCGACGCGGGTTCCCATGTATATACACATAAATAACATGAAATCAAGAAATTCAGTAGAGAATATACTTACAGAGAAGGTTTCAATAATATAAATTTCAGAATGTAACCTCCTAGATGTTCACTTAATAATTCAATGATATTAGGCAACATAAATTAACATTTATGATTATAGTTACGGAACACAAAGCATGCTTGTGAATCCTAAACTCCGCGACACGGCATAATAGTAGCTACGCACGGACTCTCGTCACTTCGTGCGTGCGTAGCCCCCAGAAATAAAGACACGCAATTATTTATATTTACATATGGGGACAATTCCCTTTTACAAGGTAAGAAAGGAGACTTACCTCGTGTCAAGCCTACTTTCCGGGTCAAAAACACGCCCGAAACTCCAAATTTGACGCCCAAGGACTCGAAACTAGTCAAATATTGCATAAATAAATCAATCTATACTCAAAAGTACGAAATTTCCCTATTTAAATGATTATTTCAACCTAAATTTCAAAATCCCAAAATTTACACCGGGACCCACATGCTCGGATTCCGAAAATTTCCGGAGGAAATACTTACCCATAGCCTAAGGATCAATATTATATGGGTTTTGTACGATTCTGTAACACATTTAAGGTGTTAATCTACCTAGGATTCAAGTATTAAGCTAACTTTATAGTAGGAATTACTTACCTTACAGTAGCTAGGTCGAATACCCTCCTTGCATGCTCTCAAAATCGCCCAAGAATGAAGAAAGTGTTCAAAATTTGCTATGTCCCGAGTTTAAATCGAAGTGCACTGCCTACAGGCTTTTCGCACATGCGGCTCAAGGACCGTACCTGCGGTCTCTCACCTGCAGAGAAGGGGAAGGGGGCCTGGTTTCGCACCTACAATAGGAAGTCCGCACCTGCGACCGGACTGCCGCATGTGCGTTCGCACCAGACATGGTGTTTTGCCTCGCTCGATGACCAAATGGAATCTGGGCCCACCCAAGACCCCGTCTTAATATACCAAAAAGTCCAAAATAATAATACGGACTCGCTCAAGCCTTCAGAGCGTCCGAAACGGCGCTAAATCTGGAAATCACACCCCAAAACCTACTGGATCAAGCTTAAGAGCTTCAAGTTCTTTGAATTCGCTAACAATGCGCTGAACCTATCTATTCTACTCTGAATGACACCAAATTTTGCAAGAAAATCATAAATGACATAACGGAACTTTTCCCATTCTCGAAATTCCGTTTCGACATCGATAACACAAAAACACGTTCCAAACCTCAATTTGAACTTAAGGAAATTCTTATTTCACTATTTGGCGTCGAAATGTTTCGGGTCATCCAACACTCATTCCGAACACACGCCCAAGTAAAAAATCACCATACGAACCTAATGGAATCTTCAGATCTCGATTCCGGGGTCGTTTATAGAAAATGTTGACTGAAGTCAAACTTGGCCTTTAAGGCCAACTTAGGGAACTAAGTTTTCCTAGACTACTTCAAACTCCTCCAAACCTCGAACCACCCGTCCCCGCAAGTCATAATTCAGTAAAAGAAACTACGGGAAATCTTATTTAGGATCACGGATCCTAGAACACAAAACGATTGGTCGGGTCATTACAATATATTCTTCTGGTAGAGAATGTTCCTGTCCTTAGCACCTTCCCAATATCTAAACCAACTTCATTTATATACTTCTTATCATGTAGTATCTTCTTGATTATCCGTGAGGCTTGCTTTGCATCTACTTTCCATGGATGCCTTTTATATAATACACATGTACCCATCTTATCCATAGCGTGTCCTTCTTTATACATATATTCCACAAGTGTTTGATTATAGATTTTTCTGTTCCATGTATTGATCTTAGTGATATTTATACCTCCTTTACACTTAGGCCTACACATCTGCTCCCAAGCCACCAAGGCTTTATTACTTGAGTTTGTCTAACCAGTCCAGAGAAATCTCCTGCAGAAACCTTCTATCATTTGCAGTATTTTCTTTTTTAATAGAAAGATTTGTGACCAGAAAGCTTGAATGACAATTAATACACTCTTTATCAATTGTAATCTTCCTGCATAGCTGAGAAACTTGGCTATCCATTGTTTCTTCTTCCCCAGTATTTTATCTAGAAATGGCTGGCATTAATTTAGTGATAATATTTTTGAGCTCAAAGGAACTCCTAAATATCTGAAAGGGAGTTCACCAATAGTGAAACCATTAGCTTGGATAATTTCCTGTTGCACTGTTGTAGAGACTCAACCAAAGTACATGCAGCTTTTACTTTGTTTTTCAATAAGTCCAGAAGCTTTTGAGAAGCTAATAGTTGTACAGACACCACATCACCTCTAAAAAATAAAAGCATATCATCAGCAAAACTGAACTGGACAATGCTCATTTTCTCACATCTTGGGTGATAGTCGAAATTAGGTTCCTCCTTCAGTTGTTTCAAGTTTCTAGTTAGGTACTCCATTGCTAATACAAACAGTAATGGTGACATTTGATCACCCTTCCTCACCCACCTTTTTGCATCAAATGGCATAGTTGGACTGTGATCACGCTCAACTATGTCTAATAAAAGACTAAACGGGCGTTGCAAATATAATCTGGGGTATTAAGCCCAGAGTCGATCCCACGGGGAGTTAACGTATCAAGCAAGCTGCCATAATACTAAACTGTCACTTGGGAGTGGTGTTGTTCAAACAACTACCTAAATATGCACTCTCTCTCAAGTAGATACATAATAAATAGGAACAGCTAATTGAAGGCCATTCAATTAACTACAACAAGAACGTAGTTGAACAAATAGATATTAATCAACCAATCAGAACTATATTAATAACACAATAAGTTCATCCCCCAACGGGTTCTACCAAAACCCTAGATTAAAGAAATTAGCTAAACATGTTCATAAGAATAAAATCCAAAATAACTTGCATAATTAAACTACAAAGTAATGAATAAAAGTTGTACAAATCGATGTTTTACTTCTCTTCAATGGCTTCCTCCCTTCGAATTTCCCTCTTCAAGTTGTGTTATGGGGTCTATTTATATGTTTAGGAAAAACCCTAAACATGTAGGAGATGTCTATTCCAACCGGGAAACACTTAAACTCTTGAAAACTCGGAATTGACTGGACATCGGGACCCAGGCGTTTGGGCTCAAACGCCCTCTTAAATATAGGGCAGGCCTGGCGTTAGGGCCCAAACGCCCCCCTAACGCCAGGGTCAGCCTGGCTTTAGGGGCCAAACGCCCCACTAACGCCAGGGATAGCCTGGCTTTAGGGGCGAAACGTCGGGCTAATGCCCGGGTGTTTCCTTTCCGACTCTTAAGCGTAATTTTGATGTATTTGTATCCATTTAGCTCGGTTTCCATCTCCAATGCACCTACACATGAAATAAACTCCATTATGCACATACAAAGTGTATTTTTATCATTAACGCACATAAAATGTAAGGCATATAACATGTTAAACCATGAATTCTAGCCACGCATCAAAGTACTGACTATTCTCAAGGAATCACAAAGTTCGGAGATATTGCTGCAATTAAGCCCTCAACAATGTGGTTACTACTCCTAAATACTAAAACTACCTACACCCGGTTCAATTAAAAACCCTTGGAAAAGAACCGTGGTCCAAAGAAAAACCAAGGGGGAATTACTACACTACCTAAAACAATTTTTTTTTTTGATGTTTTCTTTAGACTTATTTCCCTCAACAAAATTGTCTAATAGATACATCGTCGGGAAAAGACCAAATTAAAAATAAATTATTCCATTAATCTAACATAACTAAGATAGCATATAAAGTCACCAGACAATCTCCTCACCCCACATTTAAAATTATGCATTGTCCCCAATGCGCATCCATACATACAAGAGGGTAAAAAAATGTCCCTGGTAGGCAAAAGGCCGAAGCGCTATCATCTCATGGGGTACTCAGACTTCTCCCAGGCCTAGTCCTTCATGCGGGTACCTCACATTTAGTTCCAACCATCTGGTTTGCTATTGCATCCTACCAGTGACTTTGCATTCCATGCTCCAAAAAAATCTTAAAAAAATTGACATTACAAACATAATACAATTAGAAAAAAAAATAAAACAAAAAGAATAAAAATAAAATAAAGCAGTAAAGCTTGGTTGCCTCCTAAAAAGCGCTTGATTTAACGTCGCGGCACGACGTGAATCACTTTCTGCCTCCACTTCGAACATATGAATTGAGCCCCCAATTTGGCATAAAATTTTCAGTTACTCTCCAAGGGTGGTGGAACAAATCTGATTGGCCCAAGCAACCATTGTACTATTTTAAACTTCTTGGCATTTAGATGAGGTATGTAGTCCAGTCTTTCTGGCAAGATAAATTTCAGAATGTAGGCATCTTGTTCCTCATTCCTTGACTCCTCAATTGGCTCGGATGACTCTCTTTCCATATCATCATCCAAGCACAATGTGGAAAAATGTTTGGAGTGAGGACCAATGCGCTCAAACACATGAAGTTCAGCACTTTCAACATCCTCAACATCAATCACACTAGAGTCGATTAAATTTGAATCCTCAACGTCCCTGGTTGACTGTAGTATTACTTCTTCAACATCGGCATCCTAAAATTCTAGTTGGTTAGAGTATTGGGTTTCTACTTTGGGCCCCTCCATTGGAACCTCAATTTCAATCTCTAATGTACACTGCTCCTGGCTACTATCCATAATATTGGCATATTGA
>MDKI01034634.1:0-74452 GCA_005239505.1 Nicotiana paniculata
ATATTTACATCGAAAATAGTATAGAATTTGGGTGTGGTCAAAAAATAGTTGTTCACAGAGCCGTCCCCATGGAAGATGATGGGTTTGGATCTGATATCAACCCTGAGGAGGTGCGGGCTTTTGAGGAGAGATTTACTCGGGTGGAGATAAGGACGGAGGGACTGATCAACACATAGTCATCCCCGTGGACTATAACCTCTTGGTCAACTCGGAACGGGTGGCGCTGACCTTTGCTCCTTTGTGTGCGGAAGCCGAGAATAGTATGTTGCAGATGTTGAGAGATCGGACCTGTCTCTGCTATATTAGGCATGGCCTTGAAACTAAGTTTCACTTCTCTCCCGTTAAGTTTGTCCATTTCATATGTGTTGTTTACTCTCGCTGAATTCCCTTCCTTTGTATGTTAGACTCTAATCTTGGAGATTGAGCGTGACCAGCGAGAAGAGCAGAGGACGACTCTCTTCAAGAGGATGGAATCCAAGTATAGAGAGTACCGCTCCAAGCACCGAACGCTAGTCAAAATCATTGGCGAGGACGGCCAATTTCAGCCATTTCATGACGAGATCAACCAGAAAGATGAGGAGCTTATGAAGGCCATCGGCCAATGTAGCGTGTTGGAGGGGACGCTGAGGACTAAGGAGGAGGATCTCGAGGTGATTAAGGGAGTGATGGCCGAGAATGCGGACCTTCAGGCGCAGGTGACGTCTTTAAAGATCGAGCTTGAGAAAAGTGAGGATAGGGCTGTCAACTTGAGCAATGAGTTAAGCGCTAGGGTTGAAGCATTGAACCGAGCTGAGAAGTCTAAGATGGTCGTCGTGGTGGAGGCGGAAACACTAGAGGGTGCAGGTCTGAGAGGGCTAGTAAGGCAGAGACTTCGGCGCTCAAGGAGACAAGGTTAGAAGAACGGATTGTGGGTTTGGAGGCAGAGTTGTCTGGGCTAAATTAGCAGGTTGTCTCCTTAAGGACCGAGAAAGAGCAACAACAGGCATGACCGTCTAATTCTCGTACTCTTGTCAATCCTAGTGTGTTAGGGGAGTTGTATGAGATGTGAATTCACGCTGAGGCCCAGCTTGACATATACAGGTCTTTGAAGACGGCTGGGAAGGTTTCTGAGGCGAAATTTGAGGATGTTTGTGTTAAGGCACGAGCAGCTCATGACGCCTGCAGTTACGACCCCGGCACGCCCGGCGGGGACGATGATGAAGATGCCTTGGATGGGCTTGCCTCCGACCCTTGGTACAATGATGAGTATACTGGTGATGTTGGTGATATGGGGGATGACGCAGCGTGTAATCTTTGTACTTGATTTTTTGTGTTTTTTTGTGGGGCGTCTCTCAAGCCCTTTGTAAAATGTATTGGAATAAAACAATTGAAATGGAACAATTGTCTTTTTGCTGTGTATTTTCGGTTTTTCTTTTTTCCTTTTTCGTTGGTGTCTTCTTTTGTGAGAAAATCCCTGACTTTTGGCCGATTGAATGTAAGGTTGATTTGGGCGAAGCCGAATATAGACTGATTCGAGGTCGAATGTGGACTTAGAAAATAATTCGAGTGAGATCGAATGTACATTTCCTTTGTTTACTCGAACGAGGTCAAATATAAGTTAATTTGATCGAGGTCGAATATAAGTTAACTCGAGCGAGGTCAGATATAAGTTAATTTGAACGAGGTCGAATGTAGATTAATTCGAGCGAGGTCGAATGTAGATTCGAGCGATTTTGAATGTGAGTTAATTCGAGCGAGGTCGAATGTAAATTAATCCGAGCGAGGTCGAATGTAAGTTAATTCGAATGAGTTCGAATGTAAGTTAATTCGAGTGAGGTCGAAAGTAGATTTGAGCGATGTCGAATGTGAATTAAATCGAGCGAGTTTGAATGTAGATTAATCTGAGCGAGGTCGAATATAAGTTAATTCGAACAAGGTTGAATGTATGTTAATTCGAGCGAGGTCGAATGTGAGTTAATTCGAGCAAGGTCGAATGTAGATTAATCCAAGCGATGTCGAATATTCATTCTCTGTGTTGGCGTGATCTGCAAATTTGATGGAGTAAAAAGATCGCACACTGCTTTGTTTATTCGTTCATTGGAGAATATTACATATTTCTATTAGGCCCATACATACATTCAAGAAGCCCCAGTCTATCTAGTCCCTTCATCGCGCTGCATGGAGAGGTAATCGATAGGCGGAGTGGTGAATTTAACACCTAAACTTCGAGACGCCCTCTTTGTCGCCTCATTAAAAACCTCACCGATTTGGGACAAAACTCGGGCGAGGGAAAAAGAGTACGACTTGGAGGACGTCCGTCTTCAGAAGTTGAAGTATTTGAGATGGTTGAAGTATTTGAGATGGGCGAAGTTCCAATTGTTTGGTAGTAGCTTTCCCTCTATTGTTTCTACTTGGAATGACCCTTTGTTTGCTGCCACCGTGATTTTGTATGGCCCGTCCCAATTGGTTCCTAGTTTACCTTCCCGTGGGTCTTTGCTCGCTTGTGTTTTGGCTTTGAGTATGTAGTCCCCGACCTCGAGTGGCCTTACTTTGTCCTTTTTGTTGTAGTACCATTCTACTTGTCTGTTTTTAAGCTATCATTATTATGTAGGCCATGTCTCTTTGCTCATCTGTTTTGTTGAGGTCTTGCTTTTTGTTCTCGTAATTTCTTAGTCCGCTCTCATTGGAGTATCTCAAACTTGGTTCTCCGACTTCGACTGGTATCACTGCATCAGTTTTATAGACTAGTGAATATGGTGTTTCTCCTGTGCTTATTTTTGGCGCGGTGCGGTATGCCCATAACACTTCTAGTAGTAGTTCCGGCCAAAGTCCCTTGACGTCTTCGAGCTTCTTCTTCATGATGTTCAGTATTGTTTTATTGGAGGACTCCGCTTGACCGTTGCCTGCAGTATGGTACGGTGTGGAGAGTATTAGCTTGATGTGCCATTTCTCGAAGAATTCGACAGTCTTTTTTCCGATGAATTGGGGTCCGTTGTCACAACTGATTTCTTTGGGGATGCCGAAGCGGCATATGATGTTCCTCCATATGAATGTGATAACTTCCTGCTCGTGTATTTGGGCGAATGTACCTGCTTCTACCCATTTTGAAAAATAGTCAGTTAAAACCAAAATAAATCGTACATTACCTTGTCCCGCTGGAAGGGGTCCGACGATGTCCATTCCCCATTTGATGAACGGCCACGGCGATGTGATTGAGTGGAGATGCTTTCCCTCTTGGTGAATCATTGGAGAATATTTCTAGCACTGCTCACACTTTCTAATGAAGTCGTCGGCTTCCTTTTTCATGGTGGGCGAGTAATAGCCTGCTCGTATGGGGCATCTCACGAGGGCTCGATTGCTGGTATGGGCTCCACAGTGACCTTTGTGTACTTCCTCGAGGACTCGTCTGGTTTGGTTTGGCCCTAGGCACTTCGCCAAGGGGCCGCAAAACATTCTTTTGTACAAGTCATGGTTGATGATGATGTATTTGGCCGCCTGCATTCAAAGCTTCTTGGCTTCTTTTTTGTCTGTTAGGAGCACTTCCTCCTGCAAATATGACATAATACTGTTGCGCTAGTCCCAAGTTAAGTTTATAGTGTGTACCTCAATTTGGTCTATTGTCGAATGGAGGAGGATGACCATGTTTTCCTTTCCGCTTATGTTCTTGGTGGATGCTGCTAATTTTGCAAGGCTGTCTGCCTCGATGTTTTGTGCTCGAGGTATCTGGTCGAGTTGGCACTTGTCGAACTCGGGCAGTAGCTTATGAATTTCTACCTGATATTTTTGTAGCCTCTATTCTTTGATTTGGAAAGTCCTTGTGACTTGGTTGACGACGAGTTGTGAGTCACATCGGAGGATGACTCGCCGTGCTCCATACTTAAGAGCTAGCCTCAGTCCTGCAATTACGACCTCGTACTCGGCCTCATTGTTAGTCATATCAGGACACCGTATGGACTGGCGTATGACTTCGCCTGTTGGGACTTCAAGTACGAGTCCCAACCCAGATCTTGAAGCGCTGTAGGCGCCTCGATGTACAGGATCCATAAGTCGGGTAATTTGGGAGAGGTACGGGAGGTTTCCTGCTCAACCTCAGGCATTATTTTGGTGCTGAAGTCGGCGACGAAGTCGGTGAGTACTTGCGACTTTATCGCTGTTCGTGGCTGATATTGTCATGACCCAAAATCCAACATAGGTCGTGAGGGCGACCAACACCGGAGTCAGGCAAGCCAACAGTTGTTTACTAGTGAGATTATCCTTGTTTAACATTCCAACCCCACATATTCCCAAAGTTTAAAGCTTAGATCATTTAAATAAAAGCGGAAACATTAACCAACTTAAGTAAATACAGCCAAAATGATCGTGATATACAAAAGGCGAACTAGTAGAATATACAAAAGATGATACAAATTGTACTATTGTCTGAGAGAAGTAGACAGAAATAAACAAAAGATAACTCCATAGCACTGCTGAGAATCGTCAAGGGGTGCAGCTCACCGTGGAGTCAGGTCCAGAATACGTGTCAAACTCTGGTCGGATAACCAGAATTGCCAGCCTCAGAACCTGTACAATTAAGTACAGAAGTGCAACATGAGTACATAAATATAAATGTACCCAGTGAGTATCCCGTCTAACCTCGAAGAGGTAGTGACGAGAGGTTGACATGACACTCACTAAGGTCCAACAGTAATAATGCAAAACAGGATATAACGAAATGCAATAGACATGTGAGACAGTAAGCAGCAGATACCTATCAAATACAGAAATTCAGGAAACTACTGAAAATAAGAAACAATGTAAACGTTCCCTTTCCCCCCAAATATCTGTCAAGTCAATATCAATGGAAACAGTACCAAATAGCCAACCGCACACAAGGGTAAGACAACCGGCCGGAGTCATAAGGAAATATCTAGACACTGAATGGACGTAAAGCTTCCCCCGCTCGCGAATCATACCTCCGACTCGGGTGCTGACACATTTATATACAATTACCATAAAGCTTCCCTCGATCGCGAATCATACCTGCGATTCGAGTGCTGACACACTTATGTATAATTACCATAAATCTCCCCTCGATCGCGAATCATACTTGCGATTCGAGTGCTGACACACTTATACCGATTTATCATAAAGCTTCCCTCGATCGCGAATCATATCTGCGATTCGAGTGCTGACTCTCATACGTACATATGTATATACCGACATCTCAATAACTTAGTAGGGCTATACCTTTAACAATGATTGATCAACTGGGAGTTCAAGTGCAACTTTCCAAATTTCCATATCAATTAAAAGCAACAGGCAGCTCAAAGAACACCCAAAGATACATATAAGGCATATAGAGACATGTGTGTGAGCCCTAAAATTACCCGACATAGTATGATAGTCGCCATGTACGGACTCTCGTCATTTTGTACGCACGTAGCCCCCTATACTCTATAGCGCGCTCCACCTCGCTTTACATTATGCCTCGCAAGCTCTGTAGCGAGCTCCTCCTAGCGGTAAGCCTCGCGACGCACACTCACACGCGAGCAAGAAATCTTGCAACGCCTGCTCTAACGCGAGCAAAGTGACTCGCTTCGCCTGCTTTTGCTTCAATTCAATTTTGTTGCCAACTTTCATTCCAGTTCCTTTCTCGTTTCTTCTTTCAAATCTTCTTTTGTAGTACTTCTTTTCAATCATTGCTCAATTCAATTCCTTTCGTTTCTTAGCTTTCCATTTCATTCTTTTGTCTTTTTTTTTATTTTTTATAATACTAACCTTATTAAACTATTGTCCAATAATTAAATACTCATGAATCATTGTTGTAGTGTATAAAATATACATAAAATCTCTACTTTGCTCCTAATATTACCTTCAACGTACTTACACATAAAATAGACTCAATTAAATACAAATATAAAATAATTTAGCATTAAAGCCCCAAAATGTAAAATGAATAATGCATTAAAAATATATAATTATAGCCAAACATCAAACCATATCTTTGAACCATCATAGCTAAGTATGGCCATTGTTTTAGCTGCTAATTAAAGTGGTACTTTATTTACTTAGAGGAGTTGAAAATTAAGCTATATGATATCTTGTTTACATTTTAAATGTCACATAGTATATGCTAAATTGCTAGTGACAATAAATGAATCAATTAACAATAAATAAAATAAGTTAGTAGAAACAAGAAAGGGACCTTTGCGTTGGAAAAAGAGGATAGCTACCTTAGTTTACAGTAAATCACACTGTCAAGACTCAAGTGTCAATTGTCCAACTTCGGGGTTCAGTTTCGAGTTGACTATTTTTAGTTAAAATTAAATCAAATCAATTATGATTGATCTTTTTTTCCAACACCAAGCCATCACACCGAATCATAGTCACATTTTCTTTTCGATTTGACTCAAATTATCGAATTAGCATAATTAGTCGATTGTCTTTGCATACCCTAGTCAAACAGTACAAGTATTGATTTTTGAGTGGCACTAAATTGATAAGTGCAGTTCACGTCGAGAAGATGTTTTCATCTAATTATGCTTTAAAGTTCTATCAACTAACATATTTTCTCCATTCTTGAACTATATTAAAGATGACTCTACTCTCAAAATTTGAACACGAGACGTCTGTTTGAAAATGAAGGAATATTTACCTTTAATAGTGCGATTACAACTGATTTGTCTATTCATGCATTGCGCGGCCAACCCCCCTCCCTCCTAGGGTTGTGCATAATTTGATAAATAAAGAGTTACCATATCAAAATCGAAAATTTTGATATTTGATATTCAGTATGGTATTTGACTAAGTTTAAAAAAAAAATTGATATTTGGTATTTTAAAATGAAATACCGAAATGCCGATATTGTACCGAAATATATATTATATTACACAATACACATTTTATTAATTTACATAATATAATAAATCTAAAATTTTACTTTCCTTTATTCTCTAAGTTCATCAATTAACTCTAAGCAAGTAACACGATATTTCTTTAAGTTCTCTCTTTGTAGGTTGGTATTAGCTGGTTTTGAACAAAACTTTTGTCAATAAACGTTTTTAGTTTTGTACTTTTGAGTACTTTAATAAATAATATTACCGTTTATGACTCTATGTACTAGTTAGTACTCAAACTGAATAAATCGAAGTTACCGAACCGAATAAATCGAAGCCAAAATGTTAGAAATTAAACCAAGATTAATTAGTCTTCCTAAGTTGTTTAGGATTTGGTATTTACTAGTTTTACTTAATTCATGTCTAGTTAGATTTTATTTACCAAATTCATATTGGAATAGGTTTTAGTTTTGTAGTATTATAAATAAGGGTGATACTACATATTTTCTATTATGGAGAGGTAACTATGATGTAGAGAGATTCAAGAGTTTATGAGTTGTGAAAAAACCTCCTACCACGCTCTCTTCCTAGTTTAATAAATTTCTTCTATATAGTCTTTGTTGAAGTTTTTGCTTGTGCATAAATTATTCTTGGGGTAATCTCAATCCTTCAAATTGGTATCAGAGCCTGTGTGAGGTCCTGTCAGAGCCAGTAGGAGATCCAAAAAAAAAATATGGATACTCTATTACCTAATTGCCCCGTTTTTGTGTTTGATGGCAAAAAAAATTTTGAAACATGATATCAACAAATGAAGAATTATTTTTGAGGATATTGGATTATGGTCCACCATTGATGAATGATTTGAGGAACCCCCTGAAGTTACAATGTTGACGGGTGATATAACTACAAAATTGGATAAGAAAAGACATTTAGATTATAAAACACGCTATTATCTCGCCATCAAGGTCGAATTGTATGTATACAAAATATTTGCATGCAAAGTCACCAAAGGGGGCTTGGACAATCTTGGTGAAGTCCCATCGAAGAGTTGTTGACATAAAGAAGGAAAAATTGCAAGAGTTTATGAGTCAATTTGAGTTGGCTTATATGAGACCAACAGAGTCTGTTAAAGAATATTTTACAAGAATTGAAGAAATAGTCTATGGTCTAAGGACCAATGGAGAAGTATTGGAAGAAGTTCAAATTATTGAGAAAATATTGCAGTCTCTCAGTTTAAAGTTTAACAACAAGAAAGTTACTCTTGAGGGTACCAAAGATCTTAGCGCTCTCATACTTGATGATTTAGAAGGCGAATTGGTGACATATGAGAGATCATTGAATCAACAGAAAGATGAGACAATGGAGGATGCATCGCAAGAAAAGGATGATCAACCAAAATAAAAAGAAGACACATCAAAGATGACGAAAATAAATCAAGAAGGCCAAAATTCAGAAATAAAGGAGAAAATAAGAGAAGGTACTTGTAATTTTTGTTATGATAGAGATTCCATTGAATGCGAAGAGAAGTCAAATCATATTCACGGTGATCTACCAAAAATTTCTGCG
The DNA here is from genome assembly GCA_005239505.1 of Nicotiana paniculata. Classification (NCBI taxonomy): domain Eukaryota; kingdom Viridiplantae; phylum Streptophyta; class Magnoliopsida; order Solanales; family Solanaceae; genus Nicotiana; species Nicotiana paniculata. The sequence goes on from MDKI01034634.1 coordinate 8,361, forward strand.
ATTGTGAAAAAGGATGATTTAGTTGCAAGTGATGTCAGTCCAAAAGAGGTTGATATTTCACAAGAAAAATTATTTGATGGTATTGAAGATGAATCAAATAATGAAAGAAGCAAGATGGTTCATCAAGAGAAAGTTTTTATTAATCAACCCAAGAATGAGGCAGAAATAGCTTGGGATCCAGAAACACAACACATGATTATAGATATTGAAGATGCAATAAATTTTGTGCCTTTTCTCGAGATTGCATGCTCAAGGAGCATGACGAAATGTTTATTGGTGGCATTACTCTACATCCTATAGAATGAAAAATTGGATTTGAATTGGTGTACAAGTCCAACTACAAGGCAACTGGAGAAGTAGATGATTACAAAGTAAAGAAAAGTTATATTGATTATATTTTGAAGGGATTTATCATGGTTAAAGCCAAATCATATATGGCAAATACTGAAGATAAATTGAAGTTAACTAAAGATGATACTCACGATTTTGTTGATGCAACATATTTTAGGGAATTGACGAAAAGTCTAAGGTACTTGACTTCTACAAGGCTTGATGTTACTCATGACATGCTCAAGTTTGAACATCTTGGTTTAAGGGAGACTGTTGAAAATTAAACCAAGATTAATTAGTCTTCCTAAGTTGTCTAGGATTTGGTATTTACTAATTTGCTTAATTGTCTAGTTGGGTTTTATTTACCAAATTCCTATTGGAATAGGTTTTTAGTTTTGTAGTATTATAAATAGGGGTGCTACTACATATTTTCTATTGTGGAGAGGTATCTATGATGTAAAGAGATTCAAGAGTTTATGAGTTGTGAAAAAGCCTCCTACCACGTTCTCTACCTAATTTAATAAATTTCTTTTATATAGTCTTTGTTGAAGTTTTTGTTTGTGCCTAAATTATTCTTGGGGTATTTCAATCCTTCATGAAAGGAGAAAAATCGAAGCATACTGAATTTAATTAGGTACGATATTTGTATAGCATTTTACGAAATCGAATGTCGAAAATACCTAACCGAAATGTCTAAATACCGTACCGTACCGTACCGACTGATAAATCCCCCTACGATACCTCCTCTCTCCCGACGGTTTTCCCAACCCAAAAAAGAAAGGAAAAAGAAAAGGAAAGAGCACGTGTTGTTTGTCCCGTCAAAGATTGTTCTTTTTCTTTCCCTCTATACAAATAAAGAGTCTCCCTCCGGTCTAAAATAAGTAATTTTTTGATTTTTTTTATGATTTAAAATAAGTAATTTTTTTAGATTTCAAGAATAAACAACAACAACAATAATTCAGTAAAATCTCACTAGTGGGTATGAGTTGCGTAGAGTATACACAGACCTTACCCTTACCACGGAGGGGATAGAGAGGCTGTTTCTGGGAGACCCTCGGCTCAGAGACAATAGATATGTGACAACAAATCCGAAAAATAATATCAGCAACATGAGAGACAACAAATAAATGGAAAAACAGTAACACAAATATTAATTCAGATTTCAAGAATGAATAAATTATTTTTTCCTACATTGTCCTTGGAGTAAATAGTGTTGGAGTACGTGTTAGGAGTATTTATATGAGATAGTAAATATTAATATGATCAAATTCATTATTAATTAGTGTTAAAAGATGAATTTCTTAATTTATGTAAAAATAACTAAAAAATTATTTATTGTGTACCGGAGGGATTAATATTTTACTTCTACTATTTATCCACACCGTCTCAATCCCTAAGAGCGCGGTTTGGGCCCACCAAACGCGTCAAACCCCCTTCCTCGCATCTCAATACCATATTGCCTTTTAAGGAGGAAAAACACTATTTATCGTTTTAATTTATGCGATATAATTTGATTATGTACCGAACGCTCTCAAAAGTGAAGAACGAAGAATCGCCAGGTTATAAGGACACATATGAAGAGGAGACGGGTGAGACACGTATACTTTCTTTTTTTGGAACACGTAAAAGTGTAAGATAGAAAAGAAAATTTTTCAAACTTATTATAATATTTATATGATTATTGAAGTTTATCATTAAAGATATAATTTAAATATATAACATGTCATTCTTTTCTTACCAGACTAAAAAAGATATATTGTCACGTAAACTAAAATGCAAGGGGTAGTTTATATTGTTGGGACTATTATGAAACAATTGTTTATTCAATTTTAATAAAGTTTTAAATGGATCATATATTAGTTTCTTTGCTTATATAGTAGATGATTCAGTGTATAGAGTTTAGTTTATACACGAAAGATTAAATCATCGGTTCTTATAAGTATAAAGATCATGTTCACAATCTAATGATGGATTTGGACAAATCATCATGGATGATTGTAGCACAAGATTAAATATAATTTATTTTGATTATAGGAATGATTTAATTCCAACTTCTTATGCTAATACATTTTGTATGTATTGAACGGACCAAGTAGAGATAAGTATTTTATATTGACTTAATAAAATAAACTCTCTAGCCATTAAATGTACTTATACTCTTAATTTTGATATAATTATTATTAGCTGTGTATATTATTATTGTTTTGATTTATTAAAAGGCGAGATTCTTTCGTGGGTAAATATGCCTGGTATATTGGATAATAATAATAATGTACATTGGCGAAGTAATAATTTGTTGATGGAATCCATGTCTCGGTCTCATTGATGATACACCTTTATGAAAGCTTATAAATTTTCATGTGTAAATCCTGTAGGTGGATTTTGTATCCGTCACATGAAATAAGTTAAGCGAAAGTCTAAAGGAAATAATCAATGAATTAAATTGTCAGTAATTTAATTTATTTGATTAGTATCTGAATCTTAACATGGGGAGTTAAATAAGGTTTAATGGAAGAATTTTAAAATTGAACTGAGGAGTGCAATTACGAATTTTTAGTGGAATAATCTGTAATTTATTATGGTAGTATTAATTCAGATATTTCGAATTATGTCCATAATAGGAAGCCTCATTAATTAAATACTACGATCCCTGTTGTGCCCGAATAATTAGGAATTAAATGAAATTCTATTTCTTGGTGGAAAAGGAAGACCCAACAGGTTTAGGAAAAAGTTTTAAACCCTAAAACATGTGCCTATAAAGGGGGTCTTATTCCATAAGGAGGCTAAGGTTTTTACTACACGGTTTTCCTAGGAGAAACTCGCCTCCACGAGTTTCGCTAATTCCGAGCATTATTCGGGTTGCACAGCAGAAGACCGTGGAACTGGAGGACCATCGAACTGGAGGATGATCTCATGGATGGTTTTTACTCATACTTGAAGGCTTTTTCGCGATTGCAATCACGCTTCAAGAGATAAGTATCGATTTTATGTTCGATTAAAATTTGTGATTATATGTTGTCTATATTACATGCAAGTGATCCTGGCTATTTGCTTTCGCTGTTTATACCTATTTACCAACAGTTTATTAACCAAATCAGGTTATTTAACTTAATACACTAGTAAAGAAAGTAGTAGTATATATAGTACTTATTAGAATTATTCATAATTAAGTAATAGAACTAAGTATTAGGTAATAAAACTTATACGTAAACATAGAGTAGGATTAGTATATGTTTATTACAACTTGATACATGCACCACGACCACTCACTATTCTTCCTCTTTCCATATCTCTGTTATTCTTTTCAGTTTCACTCTCTTTCTATAGTAGTTTCCATCTGGGAATTCCTTTTTATTTTCATTTTCATTTCCCTTTTTTCAACTCAAATAATTACTAGTACTTCATTTTCAGTCACAGCAATCACTTCTTGACTACTATTTGGGTAAGAAAATTAATCACTGTTTCTTTTTTTCTTTCCATGTTTATTCCATAGTGATGGGATTTAACCAGCAGATTTTCACAAAAAGCAATGAGGGTGATTATTCTTTTTTAATTTTATAAGCAGGTGTGAGATTTTGGGCTAAGATCATGCAACTTTGACTCGTTGACTTTTAGCAACTTTTTCAGATTCTTGAAAAGATTTATCATGCTTTTTTCTTGAGGTATTTGCCCTGTTTAGTGAAAGTGGGTAGCTTAAAGATAGATTCTTGATGCTGTTAATAAGAAAAGGGTGCCGAAAATCAGTGAAATTTCCAATTCTCTGATTCTCAATTATTCAGTTCAAGCATGTTTTCTGAGGTTGTGGGCTAAGATCACAAAGCGTTGACTTATTGACTTTACCAATTTTGCCTGATTTCTTGAGGTATTTGCTCTCTTTGGGAAAGTGGGTAGCTCAAAGATTGAATTTTTGGTGTTGTTAATAAGAAAGGGGTGCTGAAAATCAGTGAAATTTCCAATTCTCTCATTCTCAACTATTCAGTTCAAGCATGTTTTCTGAGGTTGTGAGCTAAGATCACTTAGTGTTGACTTATTGACTTTACCAATTTTGCCTGATTTCTTGAGGTATTTGCTCTTTTTGGGGAAGTGGGTAGCTCAAAGATTGAATTTTTGGTATTGTTAATAAGAAAGGGGTGCTGAAAATCAGTGAAATTTCCAATTCTCTCATTCTCAACTATTCAGTTCAAGCATGTTTTCTGAGGTTGTGAGCTAAGATCACATAGTGTTGACTTATTGACTTTACCAATTTTGCCTGATTTCTTGAGGTATTAGCTGTCTTTGGGGAAGTGGGTAGCTCAAAAAGATTGAATTTTTGGTATTGTTAAGAAGAAGGGAAGCTGCTTTTTAAGTAAGTTGTGAAAGCTAGATATTAGGAATCCGAAAGACTTTTTTAGCCATCCCTTGTCCATTTGAGCTGATATGTTTCTGTTTTATCTTAAAACTTTACTTGGATGATGATTTTGGTAACTATTTAGGTGGACTGGTTCTTTTGGATTCAAGGATTTGGAGTATGAAATCAATAAATGTTTGATCATTGCCGGGCTTATTAGTGATATTTTTCCTCTCTAAGGCATGAGATTTTGCTAGTAAATTACCAAGATTAAGTTGGACTAAATGGAGAGCGGCAACGAGCTTTCATCATCCTTGAGTTTTGCTTCATCTTCTTATGTGTCGAACGGTTGCAGTAGCCCCCAAGAACCAGGGCCAAATCTTGATCTTTTGAGTAATCTAAGTGGTAGTCTTGAGAAGCTCCTGCTTAATCCTGAATATGACTACAGCGATGCAGAAATAGTCGTTGAGGGGATTAGTGTTGGTGTTAATCGCTGTATATTGGCTGCACGAAGCCAGTTTTTCCATGAAAAGTTTAAGAAGCACAATGAGAATACCTCAAAAGATGAAAAGCCCAAGTATTTGCTGAAGGATTTGGTGCCTTTTGCCTCAGTTGGATATGAAGTATTCTTGGTTTTCCTGAATTATTTGTATACTGGAAAGATTAAGCCTTCTCCTCCAGAAGTTTCGACTTGTGTTGATAATGTGTGTGCTCATGATGCTTGTCGCCCTGCCATTAATTATTTCGTGGAACTAATGTATGCTTCATCCACCTTTCAAATCAACGAACTCGCTATGGTCGTAGAGGTCAGTGTTTGCTTTGCTGGTTAAATTCTATTTGCATAACAAATACCAAATGCATTTGGCTCTCATTCTTGAACTACCATACAGTCAGATCTCTCCATAACAACATCCTTGTATAACAATCATTCATTATAAAGCCAAAAAAATGTACGATGTTGTTATAGAGAGGTTTGACTATATAACTATCCTTGTGATACAGTTTGTTAATCATACTGAATATAAATCAAATGCTTGAGTTAGACGCAGTTTCTTGACATTCCTTCATGTTTGTCTCGTATAAGGATTTCTGTTGAAAATGCTGATGACCTAGGGTCTGATGAATAAATAGGAGTATGAGGTGTATGTTTTTGAATGCTTGTAAAGGGTCTGAATTAATAAGTAGGATGTGACAGCTAGTACGTGGTTTATGATTTTAATGCTTTGTCGCGAAGATGCGTCTCAATATCTTAGTAGAGTCCCGAGTTATTCTAGTACTACTATATATGTTTCTTAATATTACAATAAAGAAAGGCCTAGCTATTGAATTTATGGTGGCAATATACTAGATAAGAAATCACCGAAACTTTCTATAAGATTTCTATTGCTTCTAACTTTGTAGTTACATTGTTTTTCATCTGAAGAATATTCTGTTCGCCTGCAGCGTCGTCTTGTCAACTTCGTCGATAAGGCTAGTCCGGAGGATGTGATTCCTATACTGTTAGTTTCCTTTCACTGCTCGTCTAATCAACTTCTTGAGCACTGCATCCAGAGAGTGGCACGATCCGATCTAGACAATGCTACTCTTGAGAAAGAACTCTGTCATGAAGTTTTGACTGACATAAAAACAAGGCGCCTCAAGTCTCGACAAGAACTTGAACAGGATTCAATAGAAGTGGACTCCATAAGTGAAAAAAGAATTAGGAGGATTCTGAAGGCTCTGGAATCGGATGACATTGAATTACTTAAGTTACTTCTTGAAGAGTCTAATGTCACTTTAGACGATGCTTATGCTCTTCATTATGCAGCTGCTTATTGTAACTCCAAGGTTGTGAATGAGGTCCTCGAGCTGGATTTAGCTGATGTCAATCTTCAGAACTCCCGGGGATATAACGTCCTTCACGTTGCTGCTAGAAGAAAGGAGCCATCGATAATAATGGGACTACTTGAAAAAGGAGCATCTGTCTTGAATACTACACGGGATGGAAACACAGCACTATCTATCTGTCGGAGATTGACTCGGACAAAGGATTATAATGAGCCAACAAAGCAAGGAAAAGAAACTAATAAGGACCGCATATGCATTGATATTTTGGAGAGAGAGACGATTAGGAATCCTATGGTTGGGATCATGTCTTCGTCATCATTGGTGTTGGCTGATGAATTACTCATGAGGTTGCTTTTATTTGAAAATAGAGGTAACTTAGTTCAATTATAATCTGAAGTGAACTCTTCTAGTGATTGAGTATTTACATGTATACACTTATCCGAGCTGTCTAATTATTTCAAATCCCATGCTTAGTATAGTTGTTTTATGTTAGCAGCTATCCTTAGACTGAAGTTTTATCTGTCAAAAGAACACTCGTTTTATACAATTATCGGGTAATAAAAATGTTAAAAAGTCTAGTTGGTGTAATCTAGGCTCTCACCATTCTCTTCTCCTCAGTCACATTATTTGAATGTACCTAATTTGTATATTCTTGCAGTGGCATTGGCGCGAATGTTATTTCCTCATGAAGCCAAGCTGGCTATGGAAAAAGCACATGCTCATTCGACGTTGGAGTTTACTGGAATTTCAACAACAAATGGCTTATCTAGAAATCTGAGAGGGATTGGCTTGAATGAATTACCATCTGAGCAAGTGAAAAGACTCCAAGAACGGCTGTGCGCACTGCAAAAAACAGGTAATAGTAACTCTATGTCATTCTTGGTATGTTATTTACAGAAAGGAGGAGGGAGAATTTCTAAAAGAAGGATTAAACTTTTGAAATTTCAAAATATAGTCATTTGACAATAGGACATATTCTTGCATGTTTATAGTTCATACCGATCTTCGTTTATAGTAGGAATGGTGCTTTATCCATGATTAGTCTTTCTCAATATTGTGTTTTTTTTACCCAAATTGCAGTGGAGACAGGTCGACGTTTCTTCCCTAATTACTCCGAGGTTTTAGATAGATTACTAGAGGACGACGTGCTAGATTCCTTAACGTTGGAAAGAGGCACCGCTGAGGAACAAAGATTAAAGAAGATGCGATACACAGAACTCAAGGATGACGTTATGAAGGCATTGAACAAAGACAAAGCTGAAAAGTATTGGGAAGGCTTCTCTGCATCTTCCTCCTCTTCATCGTCCCCAAAGACTAGCGTTAGCCGCAAGATTAGGAAGAAGTAGGTCCTCTCTCATTAGCTACATCGGTCATGAGCTTTACATGATTGAGCTCCATATAGTATAGTACTAATCTGCTTGTTCTTCCTGTTGTTGGTTTTTACTTTTGGTAGCTTGTTTGTATAAAAGAAATTGTATAAGTAACATCTGCATACAATTTAGGTAATCACATTGTAGTAAGGTATATAGGGGAGGGGATTGATTGTGGGGGTGGGGGCAAGAGGAATAAAAGTAGGTAGAGGAATGGTTTTTCTTTCTTTTTTCCTATCTTACTGCTTTTGAATTGGCAATTGTTTAGTTTATGGTGATATATACTAAAAAGAGATCTTTAGTGTAGAGCATGTATTCTCCAGAAATTTACTTATTTCAGGACTTTGCTTTCTGAAGATCCCTGCATATAGATTCCAGAAAATTGGATTATTTATACCTCTCTAACTAATCCTTTTGCGCATAGTAGACGGTATTTTGGCCCTTTTCACTTATTTCTTTCATAGACATGGTGTTAAATCACATCAGCAGAAACTTGTTGCTGATTGAGAAATCCCAGTGAAATTCCACGAGTGTGTGAAGGTAGAGATATTGTTTCCGATAGGCACTATACTCTAGCATAAGAATTTAAACTATTAAAAGAAGAGCATCTCATTTTAACTTAATGTCCTCTCCAAGTGTTATATCTTGTTGGATCAAAACATACACAATAAAGTATCACAATGGCTGATCTTGAAATATATATAAACCTTGATTTTCACCTATTCTTGTTTAAATATCAAAATTCATCTTACTCTAAATTCTCAGTTAGTGCAGTGCTAGTACCATTGACTCTTTTATCACTACATGTATCAAGAAATTCTAACATAAGAAACCATTTCTTCAATCCCTTTAGCAGCTGTAGTATCCACAACAAGTCTTGGAACATTACCAATATCATAATCCCAACACCCTTCATATCCTTCCAACAACTTTTCCATTTCTTGCCATGTAGATGGCTTGTGCCAGCTTGAGCCATCCACCTCACTCCTGTGCTCGAGCTGCCTGCGCCACTCGGCCTCATCTTTCGGCTTACACTCCACCATAACGACCCGAGCTCGAGGAGCCGGTCACTGAGCTCGACGAGAGAGTGGCGAGTTGATCACCACGCTCAGCCCCACATCTAGCTGAGTCGAGGTGACTTGCCACATGGCTTCATATGATAGGTCATTGAGGAGTTTTGATGGTTGCATGAGGACATGTTGAAGAGGTTTGGTGCAATTTTTGAAGTGATCTTTGTCTGTAATTGGACATTTGAGAATTTTAGCTATAGAGTATGCTAATGTGCTCTTTCCAGTGCCTGGATGGCCTTTCATAGCCAAAATTATTGGTCTTTCTTCATATTTTTTATTGTCCATTTGGTTCATTTGATTGAGGATTGGATTTTGGCACTGATGTTAATTAAATACTAATTAGATAAAGATAATATATGATTGTGGATAAGGTTATGCCAATTGCCCAGTAAGGATTGTCCCACACAGTATTTCGTTTCTCCTACGTAATTTTTACAAAAATGATAAGGATATATAGCTATCAGCTTCACTTCTTTATCTATTTACTACTATTTATTTGTTTGTTTCTATGGATAAGGAATTATAGAAGCTAAGATCACATGTAGGGCGTCAAATTTAGCCCACAAGTAAGGTGTAAAAAGAAAATCGATAAATCGGATTAAATCGATAATCTGAGTCAAACCGGCAAAAAAAATTCGATTATGATTTGGTTCGGTTTGACTTGATTTGGTATTGGAAAAAAAGAAATCCAACCATAATTGGTTTGATTTGGTTTTAATTAAAAAAAGTCAAACCGAAACCAAATCAACCCGATAGTAGATTTATACAATTTTTAAAAATATTTTATACATATAAATATTTATGAGAAAATCTCACTTTATACCTATTAAGCCCAAACTATTTACTGTTCCTACCCACGTGGCCCAGATTATTTACGCGGCCCACCTATTAGCGATTTTCCCATACCCGACCCAAGCTATTTCACCCGGCAGCCCACACAATTAGCGGTTCCCATACCCATCGTCTTTAATGCCTCATTTATTTTGTCTTTGTCCTTTAACACTGCATACAATTTCCAAATCTCCATAGACCAAACCATGAGAACCTATATTTCACCCAGATTTGAGTTTTTTATTTTTTCTCGAGATTCTGTTCTATCTCTTCGTCTAATAATAATTTTTGGGTGAAATTTTTGCTCATGAAAGTACATTTAAGTGAAAGTGGGTTTTCAAAATCATAGAATTTTTGTGTTTTTCTTTGTACTTTTGTGAATTAATGTCTCTGGGTTATTGTTTTCACTATAGGTCGGAAGCATTGTGCGTGTAGATGGTGGCCATGAACAACATCATTCTTCAACCCAAGTAGCTGTTGAATCCGTTGCCTCTTTCATGTCCGGTCCTAGTTGTTCATTATTTTCTGATTCTCCGTCTGTGTTTAGTCCTAACCCTAGCAGTAGTCGTGTTGAAAACTTCAAAAGGACTGAAAATGTAGAATTAGAGGGTGGAAAAGGCAACAACATTGATGCTTCGTCAGTCGATGGAACTCCCTACCAGTCATTACCCGACACAAATTCCGAACCAGTCAAAGCAGGTGTTGATGTGAATGATAAGGGAAAAGGTAAAGTTGTTGAGGATTCTGAGTTAGGGGGAAGTCGACGTAAATCTGTGCCTGAAACAGAGACTTAACCAGTAGATGTGATTGTAGCGATGATTCTCAGTTAAAGAAGAAAAAAATGGTGTCGCACCCAAGAAGGTAATTTTCTTCAAAATTAGTTTCCGTGCTTTTGAATGTATAGTACATTATTATTTTTTGATTTCCTGGTATGCTTTTGTATTATATTATAGTTATAGTCAGTTGTGTTATTTTTAAGTGAATTTTGTTTCTACAATAAATTATATGATCATGTTTTGCATTGTTGAGATTCCCTTGTGCCTATAGACATAGTGTATGTGTGTTATATAATAGTTTTTATAGTCATAGACAGTTGTTGGAACAATCCCTTACAATTATATACCAGTTAGTATAACTATATACTATATTTGTATATTGGTATCATATGTTTTTGGATCTTTTTTTTTGGCCGTCTTCGCTATTTATTTTTCCTTTAATAATAGTAGTATCGTACAATATCTTGAAAACACTTTATAGCTGCATACCTTTTTGCTTTTTCTCTTTATGCCTATCTGTTATATAATAGTAGTATAGTCATTTATAGTTGCCGGAAATTAGCCAGTAGAAATGTATACATTGTTGGTATAGTTATATGTCGTGTTGGTATCATATGGTAGTTGTAACATTTTTGGTTGTTTTAGATGCATTTTTAAGTGAATTCTATTTCTAAATTATTTTATATGAACATGTGTTTTGTAGTGTTGGGATTTCCTTGTGCCTATGGACGTAGATTATAAACCAAAGGTTGATTGGGATACCAACAACCATGTTATTCGTCAGTTGAAAGATAATTTATCAAAGACGCAACTTGGGACGTTTAAGAAAACATGCTTTGGATATTTTTTGGATCTGCCACCAGTTATTATGCAGATTCGGGTTATGCACTATTTGCTTATTAGAGAAGTACATCATGGGGTGAAAAATAAGATGCGGTTTGTAGTGAGTGATTTTAGGTTGCGCTTTGGTTTGGGTGAATTTGCACTCATTTACTGGGTTGAAATGTAAGGGTGATACAAGTATAGTGTCACGACCCAAAAATTCATTAAGGCCGTGATAGCACCGGACACCACTGTCGGACAAGCCAACAATAAATATTTAATTTGATTCTCATTTTAATATTTTTGAAATCATATTTTCTTCAATTAAATAGCAATAGAGGGAAAAGTACAGAGTAAATAATGATATTATTAACGATTTTCAATACAGAATAACCCATAATCATTCCAAAACCCGGTGTAACAAGTGCATGAGCATCATCTAAGAATATGAAATAAAATACAGCATCTGTCCAGAATACAAGTTGGACAGGAGAAATACAAATACTCTGAAGAAGACTCTGTTGGCTGCGGGCCGAAATACGAAGTGCAGCTCACCTAAGTCTCCGCACGCATACCCGTCTCTGCTCTCACAAGGCCGCTAAACATAAATGCACTTGCACAAAAATGTGAAGAAAGTGTAGTATGAGTACGTAAGCAACGTGTACCCAGTAAGTATCTATCCTAACCACAGAGAAGTAGTGACGAGAGGTCGACATCGACACTCAGTAGTGGTCTAACAACATAAGGTACAATAAAGAAACAAGTTAGTATGAGGCATAGTACATAAATGAAATAAATAAGTATAATTCACATGGTACAAATCCCCTTCTTCACGAGGAACTCAAGCTCTTTATCAAAATTTCCCTCCTTACCCGGAGCATATATATACAGATATAGTGAAACTCATCAAGTGGCTTACCATAATTCAAATCCGGAATCTACAGATACACTGGCTTCTTGCCAAGTTTTACGCACGATTTCATGGAATATGATATAGGAAATGCCGGCGTACTGCCCGATCCAACGTAATAATAAAAACTGTGCACTGCCGAGGCGAACGACCCGATCCATAAGAAGTGAAATACATAATCCTGCCGAGACGAACGGCCCGATCCCATTAGAATAAGAAGATTTGATGGGTCCTTGACCCCACTTACGAATAAATGTGTGAGTTGAAATTTCTTTAATGAAAACCTTTCAATGAATATATATATCAGAGACATGCCGTAAGAGGAAGAATAATATACTATGGCTAATCATGAACCCGTGAAGTCTCTACATTAGCAAGTCTAGTCTCGAATAGAATGTAAAACAGGGGAAATAACGAGCGAGAGACTACCCAAGCAATACAACTATAGCTTGATGTGAACCTAAGTCTACCCGGACAATAACATGAATGTAGCTATGTACGGGCTCTCGTCACCTCCTGTGTACATAGTCCCTACAACAAGCAGCACACATCAAATATATTACCTAGAGGTAATTTCTCCCTCACAGAGTTAGACAGGAGACTTACCTCGTCTCAAAGCTCACTTTTCAGTCCAAAATTGTGCTTTCAATCCTCAACTCGGAGCCAAATGACCCAAAGCTAGTCAAATGATATAGAAAATAGTCAGTACATGCTCAAGAGTTCATATCCTAACCATTAAGGTAATTTTCTAACCCAATTTGAAGAATTCCTAAATTTACCCTCGGGACCACGTGCCCGAATTCGGAAAATTTTCAGAGATAAACTTTACCCATAACACCTCGAACACAAATATATAATTTATTTCAAATCTCGTGTCCAATTTCGTGGTCAAAATCCAAAATACCAATTTCTAGATTTTTTTTTCTTCAAAATCCCAAATTTTTAAAAAATTTCATGTCTAAATCCATATTTAACTCTTGTATTTAACTCATAACTAGAAGAAATCACTTACCTCTTGATGATGATGGAACCCCTTCTCGAAATGCTCTCAAAAATCGCCTAAGTCCAAGTGAGAAATGGGGGAGATGGGCTACGTCTCGGAATAAAAAGCCCTTGGCTCCAGTCGCAGATGTCGCATTTGCGACAGGGGGTTCAGAAATGCGACCTTCGAAAATACGAAGAATGCATCGTATATGAGACCCCTGACAGAGCTGGCTCACTTCGCAAATGCGATACAGAATTCACAAATGTGAACTCTTCAGGCCTCGCAAAAGCGACCCAATTGTCGCAAATGCGATCCATTCCCTCAGCCGCCCAGGTTCGCAAATGCGAACAACACCTCGCAAATGTGATGGTCGCATTTGCGACCAAAACATCGCAATTGCGGTCACAACAGTACTAGCAATCCTACTTCTTAACAAAACACTCCAAAGCTACTCTGAAAATCACCCGAGCCCCCGGGGATCCAAACCAAACACCCACACAAGTCTAAAAACATAACACGAACTTGCTCGGGGCCTCAAATCATATCAAACAACATCAAAATCATGAATCGCACCCCAATTCAAGTTTAATGAACTTTCGAACTTCAAACTTCTACATTTGATGCCAAAACCCATCAAATCACGCCCGATTGACCTTAAATTTTGCACAGTAGTCACATTCAACATTACAGACCTACTCCAACCTCCGAAATCAGAATCTGACTCCAACATCAAAAAGTCCACTCCCGGTCAAACTTCTCAAAAACCTTCCATTTTTTTTAACTTCCGCCGAATGACCCTGAAATGACCTGTGGACCTCCAAATCCAATTCCGGACGCGCTCGCAATGCCAAAATCACCATAAAAATCTATTCCCAGACTTAGAATCCCAAGCAGACATCAATAACCTTGAAATGTACCCCATCCCAAACTTATGAAATTCTTCCAAATTGCCATCTTCCACAATAGGAGTCGAAACGCTCTCAGGTCATCCGAAACCCGATCCGAACATACGCCCAAGTCCAAAATCATCATACGATCCTGTTGGAACCTTCAAATCCCAATTCTGAGGTCGTTTACTCAAAAATACACTCTAGAAAAGTCCTCCAACTTAAGGCTTCCGAAATTAAAATTCTCTTCCCAAATCAACTTCTGACTTCTCGAAATTCAACTCCGACCACGCGTACAAGTCATAATACCTGAAGTGAAGCTGCTCAAGGCCTCAAACCGTCGAATGACGAGCTAGAGCTCAAAACGACATGTTGGGTCATTACATTCTCTCCCACTTAAACATGTGTTCGTCCTCGAACGTGCTAAGAACTGCTCCGGAGTTGTCCAAATCACTGATTAACACCTCGTGCACCTACATGTGCTACCACAACCCAGTTGAGCACATCAGCTCAAGCAAACCTGCAATTTCTCCCTTTCATTTAGTCAAATAAGTCTTAGAGCCAAATTCCAACATCTCAAACCCTCTACCAGGTCTGTTCCCAACATACAAACACCGTACCCATCACTACCCGATGTACCAATACATTGTTGCATACTTGTTATGAATCCACACCATGCACTACATAATTCACCTGAACATAATAACACCCTCTGACAAAAATAGCCACAATTTCCACGAATCTGATGCCCTCAACACACCCCATGACACATATAAGTCCTGTTCCAACTCTTGCAATACTGCCACGACGGAAGAGAAGTGTAGAAATTCATAACCAACTGCCGAGTCAACAAATCATTGAGTCTCTACTCTTATGAACCAAATAACAATATTTGCTCTCAGATATGCCGCATATAAATCCAATCGCATTGATCCCAGGTCCAATAATCTCGTCTCACCCAGTACAAGCTGCTCTGGCAATAAGCCACCTCAGACACTGCCAAAGGTCTCATATAATGCCACAATGTGCCCACAAGCTACAAGCTCGAGTGTGATAAATAAGGAAAAAAACTCTGCGAAGAACCACTCAACCCATAAAACTAATTTAAACAACCGAAAAGATATTATGAACCTTCCTCAGATAAATGAGAAGAAAGACACACAATAATAGATAGGGGAAACTGTACTCAACCTCACACTCTTGCAGCGTGCAACCTGATCCGACCATGATACCCGTGGCGACGTGTCACCCGATCCAAACAACATACTGTGATGACTCAAAGGGTCATCTTATAAATTAAGACTCCGTTCCAGGATAACTAGCCTTAAAAAGACTAATTTTAATTACCTCGATTTGCGTACGCATTCCGGGCGTGAAATCGGAAAACTTTTATGTGAAAATATGACAAATAATAATTTTTGGAATTTAAAATTTGGTTTTAGTTAATTTGGTTCAATATTTTAGTGAACGGACCCGGACCCATATTCCGACGATCCCGGGAGGTCCGCAGAAAAATATGGGACTTGGGGGTATGCCCGGAATTGAATTCCGAGGTCCCTAGCTTTAGAAATTAATTTTTGAAGAAAATATTTATACTGGATTTTTTAAGGAAATAAATAAATGAATTAATGTTTGAACTCATTGGTATCGGGCCCATATTTTGTTTCTGGAGCCCGATAAAGGTTTTTTATGATATTTAAGTCCTATATGTGAAATTTGGTAAGAATCAGAGTTGATTTGACATGATTCGGACGTCCGGTTGAAAAATAGTGAACTTTAAGTGTTCTTGAAAAAAATGATAAGTTTTGAGGTTAAATTCATAATTTTAGATCTTATTTTCATGATTTGATCGCACGAGCAAGTCCGTATGATATTTTTAGACTTGCAAGCATGTTTGTTTTAGAGCCCCGAGGGCTCGGGTGAGTTTCGGATAGGCTATAGGGTGTTTTAAACTTAGGAAGAACTGTTGTTTTTGTTGTTATTGGTGCACAATTGATTTGTTCTTCGCGTTTGCGTTCGCATTGCTTCACTCGTGAACGCGTAGAGTAAAAGTGCACTGGGACATTTTTGTTCTTCACGAATGCGTGCTCGCCCACGTGAACGCGATGTGTTAAGTGCGCCTGGGGTAGAGGGAGCCGATTACTCTATGCGAACACGGCCACCTGGTCGCGAACGCGAAGGCCACTGGGCCTAGCTCTACGCGAAGGTGTTCAAGACCCCGCGAATGCGAAGGCCATTCGGCCTGACCCATCGCGAACACGGCAGGCCCATCACGAACGCGATGAAGGCCTGCCCAGTCATATAAAAACAGTTTTAAAACTCGGGCAGAACCTATTTTTCACCTATTTTCGAAATACAAAGACCTAGAGGTGATTTTCTTCACACAAATTCATCCCAAAAGCGTTGTTAAACAATCCTAAACTCTTCTCTTTCAATTACCCAATATTTTTCATCACTTTTCAATCCAAAATCAAGAATTTTTCATGGTAAAAATTGAGGGTTTGGGTAGAATTAGGGAATTTTGTAAAAATCGAATTTTGACCTCAAATTTGGGTCGTATTTCTAAACTAATTGCATATTCAGGCTCGAGGGTGAACGGGTAAACGTAATTTGGTCAGAATCCCGAGTTTGGACCAAGCGGGCCCGGGGTCGGGTTTTAACCTTTTTTGAGAAAACTTAGGAAAATCATAAGTTTTCAGTAAAATTTCTTCCTTTAGCCTTAATTAATGATATCAAGCTAATTATGATTAGATTTGAGTGTGTTAGAGGTGAATTCAAAAGGAAAAGTTGTAATTGAGCAGTGAGTGACCTACGAATTTGAGGTAAGTGCTTGGTTTAACCTTGACTTGGTTTCATTGTGATACATAAAGAGGATGAGCTAGTTAACAATATTTTATTATATATATATTCCAGTTGGTTTCATTGTGGAACGATAATTGATGAAGTTTATGAGTTGTACAGATTTCTGTTTACAATTGTTGAGACAAAATATTGTGAAAGGCTTTGACCTGAATTGTGAAAATTTTCATAAATAAAGTGATATGATATGTCTGGTGGGAGCAGGTTGCACGCCGCAACAGGAGAAATAAGGGTGATATATATAGGGAGGATCAATAAGGGTGGACAGGTGGGAGCGGTTTGCGCGCCGCAACAAGGAGCGATAAGGGAGGACACTTATGTTTTACTGGTTTTAAAAACTCATAGATTTGAAAACTTACGGTTTTACTTTACTACTTTTCATATTTTGCACTTACGGTTATTTTAAAGAGAAATTTGGAAATTTGGAAACTTATGTGAGAATTTGGTTATAGTTGAGACCTGGAAAAGGCAGTTGCGTTGTTTTATTTATTGCTACAGACTATTGTTTAGTTTAGTTTATAATTTCTTTCTTGCTTTATTATATTCTATCATAGGTTGTGTTATAAATGCCCCACCATAGCCTCTTCACTACTTCGTCGAGGTTAGGCTCGACACTTACTCAGTACACGGGGTCGGTTGTACTGATACTACACTCTGCACTCTTTTGTGCAAATCTAGGTACCGGCCAAAGTTAGGAGATTTTAGTAGATGACATCATCATTCGGAGACACGAGGTAGATCTGCTGGTGTCTCCAAATTCTTGGAGTCTTCTCTTAATTTTATAGACACTGTTTTATTTCATTCAAAACAGATACATAGTTCTTTCAGCCATTATTTGTAGTATTCTTAGTGGTTCGTGAATTGTAACACCAGACCCTGGGGTAGTCTTATAGTTATATATTTAGTTCGTGGTTCGGCTTATTTATTCGTTTATTATTTTATTCATGAATTTATCCATTGGAATTAATAAATTTAGTTTATTTCTGAATTGTCCTGTTACAATTAAATAAACTTTAATAGAAATTAATTAAATGAGTTCTAACATTGGCTTGCCTAGCAAGTGTGGTGTTAGCCGCCATCACGATCCCTAAGGTTGGGAATTTGGGTCGTGACAAGTTGGTATCAGAGCACTAGGTTGCATAGGTCTCATACTTCACGAACAAGCTTGATAGAGTCTGAGGGATCGATACGGAGATGTCTTTACTTATCTCTCAGAGGCTATGAAGTTAGGAACAAACTCATTTTTATTTCTACTCTGTCGTGCGGTTCTTGTTATCTCAATACTGATAGAACTCTAATATTCTCTCGCAAATGGCGAGAACATGTGCTTCCTCTTCCGCTGACCAACAGTCAGGTCTTCCAGCAGTAGCAACTCCTATTAGGGGCATAGCCCAAGGCCACGTCTGAGGCCGAGGCAGGGGGATGACTCAACCCATTTCTCATACTGCAGCCCCAGCTTCAGCGCCTTAGATTGAGATTGATGGGGGGGCTCCATCTCAGATAATTCCAGCTGGACCAGCTCAGGTCCCAGAGGGGTTTATTGCTACCCCGGTGCTTCAGGATGCTTTGGTCTGATTTGTGGGCCTTATGGAGAGTGTAGCCCAGACTGGTGCACTCCCTGTTGCAGCAGTCATATCTCAGGCTGGAGGAGAGGTCCAGACTCCTGTTACCCACACTCCTGATCAGACTACTCCTCAGATTCAGACCCCAGCAGCCAACCTAGTTGGGGTTGTTCAGACAATTGCTGCAGCCCCGATTGCTGAGGGGGCAGCTATGACTTCCGATGCTTTGTGGAGATTGGACAGGTTCATCAAGCTTTTCCCTGTTCACTTCAGTAGTGCTACTTCAAAGGATCCTCAGGAATATTTGGACAACTGTCATGAGATTCTTCATAATATGGGTATTTTGGAGACCAATGAGGTCGACTTCACCGTGTTTCAGATGACTGGTTCTGCCAAGAAGTGGTGGAGGGATTATTTGTTGACTAGACCAGCTGGGTCACCTGATCTGACTTGGGATCAGTTTTCTCACCTCTGTTTGGAGAAATGTTTGCCTATCACTACCAGATAAGAGAAGCGTCATCAATTTGAGCATCTTCAGCAGGGCGGCATGACAGTTACCCAGTATGAGAATTGCTTTGTGGATTTGGCTCGGGATGCTATTCTTTTATTGCCCACAGAGAGAGAGAGAGAGGGTTAGGAGATTTATTGAGAGCCTTGCCCAGCCCATCAGGTTGCAGATGGATTAGGAGACATGGACTGAGATTTCATTTCAGGATGCGACCAATGTGGCCAAGAGAGTTGAGATAGTTCTCGGGATGGGAGGCTAGGGGCCAGACAAGAGACCTCTCCATTCTGGTAGATTCAGCAGTGCCGTGTCTGGAGGTGGAGATACTCAGGGTAGAGGCCATTTAATTCAGCACTTCAGACGTCCCATGGTGCCTCAGGTGGTCGTGGCTCTTACTTGCCTTATTCTGATCAGTCAGCCCCTATCAGAGCACCTCCTCTTCAGAGTTATTATCGTGGTGAGCCGGTTCGTCATGGTCAGTCTTAGTATCAGGTGGGTGTTATGAGTGTGGTGAGTATGGGCACATTTGGAGATCTTGTCCAAACATTTGGGGTAATCAGCCTCAGTCCCAGAATTCTCTTGCTTTAGTTCCAGCACCAGCTGCAGCACCGCCTACCCAGCCAGCTAGGGATAGGGGTCAGGTAGTCAGAGGTAGAGGTCAGAATGTTAGAGGTGGAGGTCAGCATTCTAGAGGTGGAGGCCAACCCACTAGAGGTGGCGGCTATCCCGTTAGAGGTGGAGGACCACCTGTCAGGGGTCCTCCCGGTGATGCAGTTTAGGGTGGTAGGGCCCAGCCCCGATTATATGCATTTCCAGCCAGACCTGAGGCGGAGTCCTCAGATGCAGTTACCATAGGTACCATTTCAGTTTGTAATAAAGATGCTTCAGTTTTGTTTGATCCAGGGTCTACTTATTCTTATGTGTCATCCTATTTTGCCTCGTATTTGGTTCTACCCTGCGATTCCTTGAGTGTCCCTATTTATGTGTCTACGCCGGTGGGGGATGCTATTGTTGTAGATCGTGTATATCGTTCATGCGTAGTCATTATTGAGGGTCTTGAAACTAGGGTAGACCTTTTGCTTCTTGACATGGTTGATTTTGATGTCATATTGGGCATGGATTAGTTGTCACCTTATTATTCCATCTTGGACTGTCACGCCAAGACAATTACTTTAGCTTTGCCGGCATTTCCTCGGTTAAAAAGGGACTCCTGGTCATTCTCCCAGCAGAGTGATTTCTTATGCCAAGTCTCATCGCATGGTTGAGAAGGGATGTTTGGCTTATTTGGCTCATATCTATGATTCTGATGCCGAGATTTATTCAATAGATTCATTGCCTATTGTTCGGGAGTTTCCCGAATTGTTCCTACAGACCTGCCGAGGATGCCACCCGATAGGGATATCAATTTTTGGATTGATGTTGCTCGGGGAACTTAGCCCATTTATATTCCTCCATACCGGATGGCCCCACCAGAATTGAAAGAATTGAAAGAACATTTGCAAGACCTGCTTGATAAGGTTTCGTCAGGCCTAGTGTCTCGCCTTGGGGTGCACCGATTTTGTTTGTAAAGAAGAAGGATGGATCAATGAGAATGTGTATAGATTACCGACAGTTGAATAAAGTTACTATCAAAAATAAGTATCCATTGCCGAGAATTGATGATTTATTTGACTAGCTTCAGGGTTCAGTGTGTTTTCAAAAATTGATCTGAGATCGGGCTACCATCAATTGAAGATTAGGGCGTCCGATGTTCCTAAAACAGCCTTTCTGACAAGGTATGGGCACTATGAATTTTTGGTGATGTCTTTTGGGTTGACTAATGACCCAGCAGCCTTTATGTATTTGATGAATCGAGTTTTCAAGCCTTATCTGGATTCCTTCGTAATTGTGTTCATTGATGATATTCTTATATATTCCCGCAGTCGGGAGGAGCATGAGCAGCACCTCCGGATAGCACTCCAGACTTTGAGGGATAATCAGTTGTATGCAAAATTTTCAAAGTGTGAATTCTGGTTAGATTTAGTAGCTTTCTTGGGTCACGTCGTATCAGCCTAGGGTATTCGGGTAGATTCTAAGAAGATAGAGGCAGTCAAGAACTGGCCTAGACCCACTTCAGCCATGGAAATCAGGAGCTTCTTGGGTTTGGCGAGATACTACCGTCGTTTTTTGTAGGGGTTCTCGTCTATAGCAGCCCCGATGACGAGATTGACTCAGAAGGGTGCCCCATTTAAATGGTCGGATGAGTGTGAGGTGAGCTTCCAGAAGCTCAAGACCACGTTGACTTCAGCACCGGTATTGGTGTTACCCTCAAGTTCGCGATCATTCATGGTATATTGTGATGCTTCCCGTGTTGGGATGGGAGAGGTATTGATGCAAGAGGGCAGGGTAAAAGCATATGCGTCCCGGCAGTTAAAGATTCACGAGAAGAATTATTCTGTCCATGACTTAGAGTTGGCAGCCATTGTTCATGCATTGAAAATATGGAGGCACTATCTTTATGTCGTGCCATGTGAGGTTTACACGGATCATCGTAGCCTCCAGTACTTGTTCAAGCAAAAGGATCTTAATTTGAGATAGAGGAGATGACTAGAGTTATTGAAAGATTATGACGTCACTATATTGTATCATCCAGGAAAGGCCAATGTGGTGGTCGATGCATTGAGTAGGAAAGCAATAAGTATGGGCAGCCTTGCATGTATTCCAGTCGGTGAGAGACCGTTAGCTTCAGAAATTCAGACTTTGGCTAACCAATTTGTGAGGTTGGATTCCCAACCTTGTTCTAGCTTGTACAGTTGCTCAGTCTTCCTTATTCGAGCGTATCAGAGATCGACAGGATGATGACCCGCACTTGATGGTCCTCAGGGACACCGTTCGGCACAGTGGTGCCTCGAAGGTTACGGTTGGAGATGATGGAATTTTGAGGATGCAGGGTCTTATATGTGTGCCTAATGTTGATGGCCTTCCTGAGTTGATTCTAGAAGAAGCTCACAGTTCTAAGTATTCTATTCACCCGGGTGCTGCCAAGATGTACCAGGATCTGCGGCAGCACTACTGGTGGCGAAGAATGAAAAAGGATATTGTTGCTTATGTGGCTCGTTGTTTGAATTTCCAACAGGTGAAATATGAGCATCAGAGACCCGGTGGTTTGCTTCAGCAGATAGAGGTTCCTGAGTGGAAGTGGGAGCATATCACTATGGACTTCGCTGTTGGCCTCCCACGGACTCAGAGGAAGTTCGATGCCGTTTGGTTTATTGTAGATAGGCTGACTAAATCATTACATTTCATTCCAGTGGCAAGTACTTATACTTCGGAGCGGTTGGCAGAGATATATATTCGAGAGATTGTTCGCCTTCACGGTGTGCCCGTGTCTATCAGTTCTGATCGAGGTATGCAGTTTACCTCGCACTTTTGGAGGGTAGTTCAACGAGAGTTGGGTACCCGAGTTGAGTTGAGAACAACATTTCCTCCTCAGACAGACGGGCAGTCCGAGTCGACTATTCAGATTCTAGAGGATATGCTCCGAGCTTGTGTTATTGACTTTGGAGATTCTTGGGATCAATTCTTGTCGTTAGCGGAGTTTGCCTACAATAATAATTATCAGTGGAGCATTCAGATGGATCCCTATGAGGCGTTATATGGTAGACGGTGTACATCGCCAATTGGGTGGTTTGAGCCGGGAGAGACTCGGTTATTGGGTACAGACTTAGTTCAAGAGGCCTTAGATAAGGTCAAGATTATACAGGATCGACTTCGTGCAGCTCAGTGTAGGAAAAAGAGTTACGCCAATCGTAACGTTCGAGATATGGCATTCATGGTTGGAGAGAGAGTATTACTTCGGGTATCACCCATGAAGGGTGTTATGAGATTTAAAGAAGGGTAAGTTGAGCCCTAGGTATATCGGGTCGTTTCAGATTCTTCATAGAGTGGGGGAGGTAGCTTATAGAATTGCATTTCCTCCAAGGTTATCCTCAGTTCATCCGATATTCCGTGCGTCTATGCTCTGGAAATATCATGGTGACTCATCCCACGTGTTAGATTTTGGCTCTGTCTAATTGGACAAAGATTTGACTTATGGGGAGGAGCCGGTATCCATTCTAGACTGGCGGGTTCATCAGTTGAGATCATAGAGTTACCCTTCAGTTCGAGTGCAGTGGAGGGTTCATCCTATTGAGGCAGCTACTTGGGAGTCCGAGTTGGCCATGCAGAGTAGATATTCCCCGCTTATTTGCCAGTTCAGGTGATTTTCTATGTCCGTTCGAGGACGAACGTTTGTTTTAGAGGTGGATATTGTGATGATCCAAAGGGTTATTTATAAATTAAGACTCCGTTCCAGGCTCATTAGCCTTAAAAAGACTAATTTTAATTACCTTGATTTACGTGCGCAGTCCAGGAAGGAAACCAGAAAGCTTTTATGTGAAAATAGGAGAAATAATAATTTTTGGAATTTAAAATTTGGTTTTAGTTGACTTGGTTCAACATTTTAGTGAACGGACCCGGATCCGTGTTCCAACAATCCCTGGAGATCCACAGAAAAATATGGGACTTGGGCATATGCCCGGAATTGAATTCCGAGGTCCCTAGCTTTAGAAATCAATTTTTGAAGAAAATTGTTATGCTGGATTTTTTTAAGGAAATAAATAAATGAATTAATGTTTGAACTCATTGGTATGGGGCCCGTATTTTGGTTCCGGAGCCCGGTACAGGTTCGTTATGATATTTAAGTGCTATCTGTGAAATTTTGTAAGAATTGGAGTTGATTTGACGTGATTCGGACGTCCGGTTGAGAAATACTGAAATTTAAGTGTTCTTGAAAAATGATGAGTTTTGAGGTTAAATTTATAGTTTTAGATGTTATTTTCATGATTTGATCGCACAAGCAAGTCCGTATGATATTTTTAGACTTGAGTGCATGTTTGGTTTAGAGCCCTGAGGGCTCGGGTAAGTTTCAGATAGGCTACGGGATGTTTTAAACTTAGGAAAAACTGTTGTTTTTGCTGTTACTGGTGCACAGTTGATTTTTTCTCCGCGTTCGCGTTGCTTCACTCGCGAACGCGTAGGGTAAAAGTGCACTGGGAAATTTCTGTTCTTCGCGAACGCGTGCTGGCCCACGCGAACGCGATGTGTTAAGTGGGCCTGGGGGAGAGGGAGTCGATTACTCTATGCGAACGCGGCCACCTGGTCGCAAACGCGAAGGCTACTGGGCCTAGCTCTACGCGAACGCGTTCAAGACCCCGCGAACGCGAAGGCCATTGGGCCTGACCCATTGCGAACGCGGCAGGACCATCGCGAACGCGATGAATGTCTGCCCAATCATATAAAAACAGTTTTAAAACTCGGGCAGAACCTATTTTTCACCTATTTTTGAACTACAAAGGCCTAGAGACGATTTTCTTCACACAAATTCATCCCCAAGGTGTTGGTAAACAATCCTAAACTCTTCTGTTTCAATTACACAATGTTTTTCATCACTTTTCAATCCGAAATCAAGAATTTCCATGGTAAAAATTGAGGGTTTGGGTAGAATTAGGAAATTTTGTAAAAAAATGAATTTTGACCTCGAATTGGGGTCGGATTTCGAAACTAATTGCATATTCGGTCTTGGGGGTGAATGGGTAAACATAATTTGGTCAGAATCCCAAGTTTGGACCAAGCAGGCTCGGGATCGGGTTTTAACCTTTTTTGAGAAACTTAGGAAAATCATAAATTTTCAGTAAAGTTACTTCCTTTAGCCTTAATTAATGATATCAAGCTAATTATGATTAGATTCGAGTGTGTTGGAGGTGAATTCGAAAGGAAAATCTATAATTGAGCAGTGAGTGGCCTGCGAATTTGAGGTAAGTGCTTGGTTTAACCTTGACTTGAGGGAATAGGAATCCCCAATTAAATGCTATGTGAATTTGCATGTGTGTGGTGTATAGGGGAGGTGACGAGTGTATATGCACCACCAAATTATCTGTTTAACATGATCCCTTCCCCATTTTCAACTTATTTGATTCTTGGATTAATTGTTTGTGCTCATTGATGTCTCCATGACTACTTGGTTTAGTTAACTCGTTGTTAAATATTGTTCAAGTATTGTGGAAGTGTTGATTATTCCCTTGGTTTCATTGTGATACATAAAGAGGATGAGCTTGTTGACAGTATTTTATTATATATATATTCCGGTTGGTTTCATTGTGGAATGATAATTGATGAAGTTTATGAGTTGTAGAGATTTCTGTTTACAATTGTTGAGACAAAAATATTGTGAAAGGCTTTGACCTGAATTGTGAACATTTTCATAAATAAAGTGAGATGATATGTCTGGTGGGAGCAGGTTGCATGCTGTAACAAGGAGTGATAAGGGTGGACAGGTGGGATCGGGTTGCATGCCGCAATAGGAGAAATAAGGGTGATATATATAGGGAAGAGCAATAAGGGTGGACAGGTGGGAACGGGTTGCGCGCCGCAACAAGGAGCGATAAGGGAGGACACTTATGTTTTATAGGTTTTAAAAACTCAAAGATTTGAAAACTTACGATTTTACTTTACTATTTTTCATATTTTGCACTTACGGTTATTTTAAAGAGAAATTTGGAAATTTGGAAACTTATGTGAGAATTTGGTTATAGTTGAGACCTGGAAAAGGCAGCTGCATTGTTTTATTTATTGCTATAGACTACCATTTTTTTTAGTTTAGAATTTCTTTCTTGCTTTATTATATTCTGTCACATGTTTTGTTATAAATGCCCCGCCGTAGCCTCGTCACTACTTCATCGAGGTTAGGCTCGACACTTACTCAGTACATGAGGTCGGTTGTACTGATACTACACTCTGCACTCTTTTGTGCAGATCCAGGTACCGGCCAAAGTTAGGAGATTTTAGTAGCTGACATCATCATTCGGAGACACGAGGTAGATCTGCTGGCGTCCGCAGATTCCTGGAGTCTTCTCTTAATTTTATAGACACTATTTTATTTCATTCAAAACAGATACACAACTCTTTCAGCCATTATTTGTAGTATTCTTAGTGGTTCGTGAATTGTGACACCAGACCCTGGGGTAGTCTTATAGTTATATATTTAGTTCGTGGTTCGGCTTATTTATTCGTTTATTATTTTATTCGTGAATTTATGCATTGGAATTAATAAATTTAGTTCATTTATGAATTGTCCTGTTACAATTAAATAGACTTTAATAGAAATTAATTAAATAAGTTCTAACATTATCTTGCCGAGCAAGTGTGGTGTTAGGCGACATCACGATCCCTAAGGTTGGAAATTTGGGTCGTGACACATACCCCTGGCGGTGTGCCACCCGTTTTATACATAATAATCTATAAGAAAATACTTACTGAGCTAAAATGCTCATAACCACGAAATACCTGAATATCGACCACAAGCACTCGAAGTGCATAATACAAATCCTAGAGAGACGGATAGCGCCATATGCTACGAAACTCAAGCACAACTACAGTGCGATAAATGACCTGTATCTCGAGAGGCATCCCGCTCTCACAACACCACAAATTACATAGGGGTCTCAATACGAGTGCGAATAATCAAACCACCTCAAAACCCACCTGGCATAATATAGATTCTACCGAATAGCTGACGACACAAATAACATCCAGTGCCCGAAGATTCCTTCGGAAACAACGCTAAGCTGAAATGAACACATCCGGCTTGATATAGAGCCCACATTCACATTTAGATCCACTCACAGACCTCAAGCTGATCCTGACTGTACCACACAGGGCTACTAACCTTTCAAGGGTCGACACTAACCTTTTTGTCCTTTGACACACAAGAACAACTGTCAATCCGGCACAAACATCCACAGTCTACAACCCAATAAATAGAGTGCCTTCCAGGCCTAAACCCTCAAATTAATGATAGTACCATAATCTCCATACCTGGTCTTAAATATTTAATCAGTTAAGTGACTATATGTCATACTTATACAATCTTCCCGTGGGGTACGCTCCCACGACCATCCGGACTAGGTAACAAGTATGAACATCCATACCACCGGCCACACTAATGCTATAAAGAAAATCAAGAATCTGTAATCAGTACGCAAGGCCTCTTACATAGGACACTGATCTCAAGTGACATTAAGGATAATACAAACTTACTTTAACCACCTGAAATCTTTCCTGATCGTCCGAGCCCGTAACATTTTTGTCAACACTAAACCGTAACCTTGATCCTCAACTTCCAATTCCCACGCTACCCACTGCACTTAATCATGCCAATACGCAAGAGTACATGAATTTGTCATAACCCCTGAACCACTAATAGGGTACACCCATTCTGATAATTCCTCTATGAATCCGAAGTCATTTTCTCCTATTCCTCCAATGCTACATCGCAGATCGAAGACAACATTAAACACTCCAATCCCATTTTCATAATTTGCTGCAAAATCTCGATACTCAACCATAATATGGACTAGAAATCCTTAGGCACCGCACTTTAAATTTTGAATCCACTAGGACCGTTGTTGAGAGTCATCCACTCTGACTCGGTCCCAAATATAATCAACTCCAAGGCCCTGCTAGTACATGAACACCCTCTCAAAGAGACACCTGGCCGAATTACCTTTCATGTGAATCACCTCTACACGAAGCACAAATCCCGAGTCCTCCCAGAGCCTGAACATAAATTGATAAGACCAACTATATCCCACATTCCCAGATCCTTTGCTCAAATTGCCACTGATGTTTTCTTCCCTTGGTCGTAATAACCCATCAATATGCTGATAACCTGAAACCTCGCAAGTAGATAACCACACGATCCGATCGTAGGCGGTGGGGCTCTCCCACTTATCTTGAAGCTACCATTTTATAACTCTGGAACCACCAAGATTCCTTATCCCCCCATTGACATGATCTTGCACAATCAACCCGCCGAATTGTTTCGAAACCTTTCTGTCAAACACTTCATGAACACTCTGAATCACTAGCCACATGCACATATTCGACCTTTTCCTAGATAGTCTGTAGGATCCTTCGTAGAAGCTTCGTCAACACCACAAGACCGCTAACCCACTCACAAGAGATAAGCCACCTATAAATATTACATGCCAACATCTTCCAACGACGCTGCACTTAGTACTCTTAATATGAAATCCTTAAACCATCCTGAGCCCGTGCTCATTCACCAGTTGTACAAGTCCGCTCACTCCTCATGGACATCAACTAAAGGTGCAACGTCGCATTCCAACCCAAGGTCATGTTGTATCCTTCTTCATGTCAAGAAACTCTTTTTCTGTCGTATCCAACCTTCCTCCGCATAGCAGCCAATATTCCAAAATTACGCTCGTAGACCTTGTCACTGTCCAGCATGAATCCAAATCACTCTAACTTTCTCAAGGCGTGCAACTATCCTACCAAAGAAACCATATGCCACTCTCCCACTTTGGTCAAACCCTCTCCTTTGAGCGACCACTCTTACACCTGGACTTCTAGAAATTTAACAACCGTAAGACACCTCCCACATGTCCTTCCTCATCCTTCGCTGCCCAGTTGTTTCCCAATTCCAAATCTATCTCTGTAACGCCCGAACAAATAAGTTTCTACCAACTCTAAACCTTTTAGAAAATCATCTTCCTCGAGCCATCAACAATAGGAACACCAAGTCGATTATGAACCACTGCACACCACGATTTCTAACAACTGTCTCCCCGACACCATTTTGTGACATCCCGCCACGCAGACGAATTGAAGAAAACCATAACACCGGCGAACTTAGCACACTCATCCAGGACAACGGAACCACATAAAAAATGGAAACTCCACAATGCTAAAAAATACCTAGCCTCGTCACTCCATCAACCCAAATCTGAACCTTTCTAGTCCGATTGCCTTTCCCTCACCGAAAATAAAATACTGAATCTCTGAATCATGCACTCAGTAAACTTCCTTCCAAGTCATTCACTACTTCGACGCATAGGCAAGCACCCTACCATTACACATACACTGCACGACAGTAATGCAAAAAATCGTCATCATAATCAATGCCAACTTCCAATACCTTGGTTAATACTGATACTGAGCTAAAACGACAGAGCGGCCTTCCGCAAGGCGACGACAATAGCCCAATCAAATACGCAGGTAAAAACATCCTGCACCACATCCGTAGTACCATGATAATTCCTTGATTCCCAATCTATAACAAGCGCTTCACGTTGCATAAGATTGAATAGCAAAGAAATAAAGGCACAAGCCTCAAAAGAATCAAATCGCACGATGAGGAATCAAGAAGAGAAGTGCTCCTAACAACCTTGTAGCCTCTCGAAGATAAGTATAGAAGTCTCCGTACCGATCCGCAAGACTCTGCTAGACTCGCTCATGACTCGTGGGACCTAAGTGAACCTAGTGATATGATACCATGTTGTCACGACCCAAATATCCATTAAGGTCGTGATGGCGCCGTACATCACTGTCGGGAAATCCAACAATAAATACTTAATTTTTTTCTCGTTTTCATATTTTTGAAATCATATTTCCTTCAATTAAATAGAAATAGAGCGAAAAGTACAGGGTAAATAATGATATTTTTAACGATTTTCAATACAGAATAACCCATAATCATCCCAAAACCTTGTGTCACAAGTGCATGAGCATCAACTAAAAATATGAAATAAAATACAGTATCTGTCCAGAATACAAGTTGGATAAGAGAAATACAAGCACTCTGAAGGAGACTCTGCTGGCTACGGGTCGAAATACAAAGTGAAGCTCACCTAAGTCTCTGCACGCATACACGTCTCTACACTCACAAGGCCGCTAAACATAAATGCACCTGCACAAAAATGTGCAACAAGTGTAGTATGAGTTCATAAGCAACGTGTACCCAGTAAGTATCTAGCCTAACACCAGAGAAGTAGTGACAAGGGGTCTACATCGACACTCACTAGTGATCCAACAACATAAGGTACAGTAAAGAAACAAGTAAGTATGAGTCATAGTACATAAATGAAATAAACAAGTATAATTCACCTGGTACAAATCCCCCTCTTAACGAGGAACTCAAGCTCTTTATTAAAATTTCCCTCCTTACCCGGAGCATATATAGATACAGTGAAACTCATCAAGTGTCTTACCATAATTCAAATCCCGAATCTACAGATACACTGGCTTCTTGCCAAGTTTTATGCACAATTTCATGGGAATATGATATAGGAAATGTCGAGGCATACGACCCGATCCAACCTAATAATAAAAATTGTGCAATGCCGAGGGTCGAACGGCCCGAACCATATGATAAATCAATTAACCTTCCGAGGAAAACAACCCGCTCCCATGAGAGTGTGGTACATAATTCCTGCCGAGGCGAACGGCCCGATCCTATTAGAATAAGAAGCTTTGATGGGTCCTTGACCCCACTCACAAATAAACGTGTGAGTTGAAATTTCTTTAATGAAAGCCTTTCAGTGATATATATATATATATATATATATATATATATATATATATATATATATATATATATATATATATATATATATATATATATATATATAGACATGTCTTAAGAGGAGGAATAATATCTGATGGCTAATCATGAACCCGTGAAGTCTCTACATTAGCAAGTCTAGTCTCAAATAGAATGTAAAACAGGGAAATAACAAGCGAGAGACTACGCAAACAGTACAACTATAGTATGATGTGAATTTAAGTCTACCCGAACAATAACATGAATGTAGCTACGTACGGTCTCTCATCACCTCACGCATACATAGCCCCCACAACAAGCATCACACATCAAATATATCACCTAGGGGTAATTTCTTCCTCACAGAGTTAGACATGAGACTTACCTAATCTCAAATCTCACTTTCCGGTCCAAAATTGTGCTTTCAATCCTCAACTCGGAGCCAAACGACTCGAAGCTAGTCAAATGATATAGAAAATAGTCAATACATGCTCAAGAGTTCACATCCTATCCATTAAGGTGATTTTCTCATACAATTTGAAGAATCCCTATAATTCACCCACGTGCCCAGATTCCAAAAATTTCGAAGATAAACTTACCAATAACACCTCGAACTCAAATATATAAATTTATTCCAAATCTCGTGTCCAATTTCGTGGTCAAAATCCAAAATACCAATTTCTAGGTTTTTTTCTTCAAAATCCCAAATTTCTACAAATTTTTATGTTTAAATCCATATATAACCCTTGTATTTAACTCGTAACTAGAAGAAATCACTTACCGCTTGATGATGATGGAACCCCTTCTCGAAATACTCTCAAAAATCACCTCAGTCCAAGTAGGAGGGAAATGGACTAAGTCTCGAAATAAAAAGCCCTTGGCTCCAGTCGTAGATGTCGCATTTGCGACATTGGGTTCAGTAATGCGAAGAATGCATCGCAAATGCGACCCCTGACAGAGATGGCCCACCTCGAAAATGCGATACAGAGTTCGCAAATGCGAACTCTTCAGGCCTCGTAAAAGCGGCCCAATTATCGCAAATGCGATCCATTTCCTCAGCTGCCTAGGTTCACAAATGCGAACAACACCTCACAAATGCGATGGTCGCATTTGCGACCAAAACATCGCAATTGCGATCACGCCAGTACCAACAATCCTACTTCCTAACAAAACACTCCAAAGCTACTCTGAAACTCACCCGAGCCCCCGGGGTTCCAAACCAAACACCCACACAAGTCTAAAAACATAACACGAACTTGCTCGGGGCCTCAAATCACATCAAACAATATCAAAATCATGAATCGCACCCCAATTCAAGCTTAATGAACTTTCAAACTTCAAACTTCTACATTCGATGCCGAAACCCATCAAATCATGTTCGATTGACCTTAAATTTTGCACACAAGTCACATTCAACCAACCTCCGGAATACGAATCCGACTCCGATATCAAAAAGTCCACTCCCGGTCAAACTTCTCAAAAACCTTTCATTTTTCTAACTTTCGTCGAATGACCCCGAAATGACCTACACACCTCCAAATCCAATTCCGGACGCGCTCCCGATGCTAGAATCACCATACAGAGCTATTCCCAGACTCGAAGTACCAATCAGACATCAATAACCTTGAAATGTACCCCGTCCCAAACTTATGAAATTCTTCCAAATTTCCAACCTCCACAATAGGCGCCGAAACGCTCTCGAGTCATCCGTAACCTGATCCGAACATACACCCAAGTTTGAAATAATCATAAAATCCTATTGGAACCTTCAAATCCCAATTCCGAGGCCGTTTACTCAAAAATCACACTCTAGCAAACCTCCAACTTAAGGCTTCCGAAATTAAATTCTCTTCCCAAATCAACTCCGAACTTCCCGAAATTCAACTCCGACCATGCGTACAAGTCATAATACCTGAAGTAAAGCTACTCAAGGCCTCAAACCGAAGAACGATGGTCTAGAGCTTAAAACTACCGGCCAGGTCATTACAAAGAGCGTAGAAGAGAATAGGTTGATTTCAAAATATTATTGGACTACATCTGTGACATTGGCCTAACTAGTAGACTGGTTTACGAAGAAGAAATGAAAAACATATGATGATGCGTCGAAGATAGCAGTTCTTTATTTTGTGAACACCTTCTTACTTTCTCAACTTAAAACAAAGGTTATTTCACGGTCTTACATTGCCTTGGTTGAGTGCGGTG
The DNA here is from genome assembly GCA_005239505.1 of Nicotiana paniculata. Classification (NCBI taxonomy): domain Eukaryota; kingdom Viridiplantae; phylum Streptophyta; class Magnoliopsida; order Solanales; family Solanaceae; genus Nicotiana; species Nicotiana paniculata. The sequence continues at coordinate 41,043 of MDKI01034634.1, forward strand.
ATTTTAATAATTATACCTGGGGTATAGATGTTTATAATTCTTCAATCGACTCGTGTTCCAACAAGTTTCAAGATAAGCCTTCTTTTTATAGACTCTGTGGTTTCCCGTTGGCTTTACAGATTTGGTTGTATGAATGTTTCCCAAGTTTGGATGGTCACTTTGCTGATCATATTGGAAACAAACTTCCACGAATTTTGAATCTGGTATTCATGAGTCAAATACCAAATGAGCGAGTTGCTTTGTGAATGTTTAGCTTGCAACACAAGCAGGTAATTTTTCATATTTTTATTGCCTCTATTAATGTTCTGGTATAGTAGTTTAGTCATGGGTAGTTGTAGCAATGTATACATGTATACCATTTTGGTGTCATATGGTAATAGGGATATTTTCTGCTACTTATACTTTTATTTCTACTTATACTTTTAATTTTCTCATACTTTTATTATATCTTTTAATGTTTTGGTACAGTATTTAGTCACAGGTAGTTGTAGCAATATCTCATATCGATGATATACTCTGTTGGTATACATGTATACCATATTGGTATCATATGGTAATAGGGATCTTTTCTGCTACATATAGTTTTATTGCTACTTATACTTTTAATTTTCTCATACTTTTATTGCATATTTTAATGTTTTTCTACAGTGTTTAGTCACATGTAGTTGTAGCAATATCCTAGATCAATGATATGCTCTGTTGGTAAACATGTATACCATATTGGTATCACATGGTAATAGGGATCTTTTATCTTTCCCTGTTTTATTATCATTTCTATTTCTAATAACTAGTGTGCTTAATAATTGCAGCTAAAGAACATCACCTCAACTGATGCTTAGCAACTATTTGATGTGCATGGTCTAAACTTTGAAATTGAAGTTGATTGCACTGACAATCATCTTGATAGCTTTCAGGTTTTTCGCACTCAATTGCCAAAGACACAAAGTATGCATCAAAGTACTGGAGGTGATTCCGAACCTACCAATGCTGAGGTAATGGAGGAGTTACAAGTTTTGAAGCTTTTTGTAGAGACCAAGTTTGAGGAGGTGCTTGCAGCTATTGGTAGGAAATCAATGAAACCAGAGGAAAATTCAGCGGTATTGATCTTTTGTATAATATAATGCTATAGTATATTGTGCAAAGATGCAATATGCTTATAGAATACTGTTCCATTCTTTACTTTTAGTGCACATAGTATTCTTGTAATATAAATAACAATAAAATTATTATTTTCTCATCTTCAGCATAAGCAACATGATAATGATCCCTACTTTGGTGAGATGCATAAGGATTATGACCAATTTGAAAGGGGCGACGATGGGAATGATCCTGTAGTTATTGGAGATAGCACGCCCAAAGCACCTTCTAGTATGTAAATCATGGATTTGATTTTATTTTTTTGTTGTGGTTTTTTTGAAAATAGTACTCTTGATTATACTTTTATATGTTTAGTGTCTGGTTTTAGTGGAGTTGGTCGAGATGGAGGTTCCAGTGGTGTCAATGAGAAGAACGTCACAGCAAGGCATGGCATAGTTAATGATGATTTGCGTTTTGGTAAACTGTTGTATATTTAATTTTTTTTATTCTTTTTTTTATTTATATAACTTTATGTATCACTAACCTTTTTTTTTAACTTTTATTCCAGCCCCTTTCGTAAATGAGCATGATCTTGGCTTGGATTCTAACTTTGAATTGTCTGCATCTGCAATTGATCACATCACCACCATTACAAAACAAGAAAAATATAAGCACCCATCTCATGATGTTAAAAAGTCTGGACCTGCTCTGTTGCCATCAGGAATCCCTGCACAGACACGAGCAGATGTTGTTATTGAGTCTAATACTGGTCCGCGGGGTATGTGTCACGACCCAAATTTCCCTTCCGTTAGGTATCGTGATTGCACCTAGTCTTAAGGACTAGGGGTAAGCCTAATATTCATGGAATAACAACAATAATAAATAAAATCTAATATTTTATGAAAAAGGATTCTTTATACAAGAGCATATTCCCAAAACCCGGTAGTACATGTCATAATCTCTATAAAGAGTTTACTACAACTTCTAAATACAACTGTTTGGAAGTAAGTGAAAACAGTGTAAATACAGAATATGAAGGTGACTCCGAAGCCTACGAACGTAGCAACAGGTTATCTTGAGTCTCCTCAATAAGAGTCCACACAGATACTAACGATCAATATCTGGATCTGCACAAAAATGTGCAGAAGTGTAGAATGAGCACACCATAGCGGTGCCCAGTAAGTATCAAGACTAACCTAAGTGAAGTAGTGACGAGGATTAGTCAAGACACCCACTGGTCTAATAAATCAACAGGCATATATATAGGAATGACAGGGCATGACACCTATCTAATGGCTACACAATATAGTTAACAACATAACCACTGCAATGCGGAAGGAAATACAGCAATTAACGACATAACATAATAATAATACACAGAAGGATGGACGGGAACATAACCCAAGTCCGGAAATCACAACACAATAAGGACAAGTAGTAACTCAACACTGCATTAGTCTCCACACCAGGCCTTAGCCACAAATACCATTAAAATGGTCAAAATATTCGAGTGTAAACTTTCACCCGCAAGTTTCTAGATTGAGAGTTTTAAGGTAATATCCCTTTTAAAGGGAAATTATTTTGAAATATAATTTTCCCAAGAGATGTCACTTAGACATAGTTTTCTTCAAATAAAAGCTTTTCAAATATACTTTTCCGAAAAAAGCGTCCTTTAAACATAGTTTTATTCAACATAAACATTTTTAAAATATTCTTTTCCAAAGGGATATCCTTCAACATAGTTTTGTTTAACATAAACATTGTTCAAATATTCTTTTTCCAAAGGCATGTCCTTCAACACAGTTTTATTCAGGATAATTGTTTTTTTTTTTCAAATTGGACTTTCCAAATAATTGTCTTTCAAACATAATTCCTTTGATAAAATCTACCAGGATACCGTCCCGTAGTTTCGAATTCATCACACAATATAGAGGATCTCCCGGAATACGTCCGTAGTCCCAAAATAAATATGCAGTACAAGGGGAAAGCTCTCGGAATACGTACGTAGTCCCAAAATAAATATGCAGTACAGAGGGAAAGCTCCCGGAATACGTCCGTAGTCCCAATTTAAATATGCAATACAGGTGAAAGCTCCCGGAATACGCCTGCAACCCCAATTTAAATATGCAGTACAAGGGAAAGCTCCCGGAATACGTCTGTAGTCCCAATTTAAATATGCAGTACAGGGGGAAAGCTCCAGGAATACGTCTATATCCCCAATTTAAATATCCAGTACAGGGGAAAAGCTCCCGGAATACGTCCGCAGTCCCAATTTAAATATGCAATACATGGGGAAAGCTCCTGGAATACGTCTGTAGTCCCAATTTAAATATGTAGTGCAACAACCAAAGACAAAAATTATAGTACGGCAGAATACTCGTACATCACCACATCAAATACAAAGCAACCAGGACAATGACACAAGATACGACGAATAAATCAATACAAGAACTTCAATTCACAAAGAAACAGTAGAACATCGTTCACAAGGAATAATCACGGCAAAGAATACTAAGTTCAAAAGGGAACACCTTGACCAGGGAAAAACAAGACAAGCAACAAATCCACAAATTCAATTCAACAATAAGAAGGCAACACAAGTCAAATAATTCCCAGTAAGGACAAGTCGACTAAGATATAAGTTATCTATACCCCTTATGAGGTTGAGCAAATTATGAGGGATATTCAACCATTTAATTAATTATAGGTAGCTTATGAAAATATAGCATGATGATAGAGAGGTAAAACCTTTGGTTAAGTCAAATTAGATTCAAGTAGGCGGTAAGGGTGGATCCTAAAGCAATTAGTTCTAATCAAAGCATGTAGAGGTAAAACTAGCAGATAAGAGCTCAAGCGTATCAAGATCAAATTCATACAAGGTGAATATAAGGACCTAAGAATCCTAAAAGGTCAACCTTCAACAAATAAGTCCGAGCACACACTCGTCACCTCGCATACACGGACTAAAACCAACATAGAAGACTCAAATCCTAAGGGGTAATTCCCCCACACAAGGTTAGGCAAGATACTTACCTCAACCGCTCAAATCAAACTTGAAATCACATTCTTGCCACGCGTATCCGACTCCAAATGGCCCAAATCTAATCAAATCAATAGTATCGTGTAAATAATACTACAAGCAACTAGTTTAACTAATAAATTCGAAGCTAAGACGCAAAATTAGGAAAATTGCCCAAAAAGTCCCCCGGACCGACGTCTCGGAATCGAGTGAAAGTTACAAATTTAGAACACCCATTCACTTACGAACTCACTCGAACAAGAATCATCAAAATACGACGTCAAAATCTCTCTCAAATCTTGGATTTTCAATTGGGGAACTTTTTCTCCCATTTCCAAACTTTTTACTCTCAAACTCCTTGATTAAATGAGGAACCACAATATATTAATGCAATAAAACCAAAATCGAGTAAGAAATCGTTACCCACAAGATTCCTCTAAAAATCCGTCAAAGAATCGCCTTCTCCCGAGCTCAAAATAAAAAATGGAGTGAAAATGAACAAACCCTCGAATATAAACTCTCTGCCCATCAATGACCTCACCTGCGGCTAATTGGACCGCACCTGTGGAAAATACATCGCAGGGTCGAAAACTCACTAATTGAACTGGGGCTGCACCTGCAATCATTGGGCCACATCTGCGGCTCCGCACCTGTGGAACCTCATCCGCACCTGGGAGCCTGGCTTCCATTGAACGAAACCGCATCTGCGACGCCCTCCGCCGCACATGCGTGTCCGTACCTGCGGCTCCCTATCCGCATGTGCGAAATACCAAAACCAGCAATGCTTCAGCTGGTTTCCTAAGTCCAAAATCATCCCGTTGAGCATCTGAAACATCCACGAGTCCCCCGGTACCTCAACCACACTTACCAACCCGTCGTAATACCTTATCCAACTTAGTTGAGACTTCAAAACACATCACATGCATCAAAATCACCAATTATGCATGGATTCAAGCCTAAGAACTTATGAAACTTCCAAATTCATAACCGATGCTGAAACACGTCAAAACTAGTCCGAAGGACTTCAAATTTTACACACATTTCATAAATGACACTACAAACCTACAGCCACTCCTGGAATCCATCCGAGCCCGATACCAAAATTTCACCTATCAGCCAAAATCTCCAAAATTCTGACTTTCGGCAATTCAAGCCAAAATCTACCATAGACCTCGAAAACACATTCTGGACGCGCTCCTCAGCCCGAAATCACCATACGAAGCTGCTGAATCATCCATAACTCGTTCCGGAGCCATTTACATAAAAGTCAATTTCTGGTCAAAACTTCAATGTTTAAGCTTCCAAAACAACAGTCCTTCTTCCAATTCGACTCTGAATCATCCGGTAACTGAATCAAACTATGCACGCGGGTCGATGTACATAATGTGAAGCTGTTCAATACTTTAAGCCACCGAACGGAGCTTAAATTCTCAAAACGACCAGTCGGGTCATTTTATTCTCCCCCTCTTAAACAAACGTTCGTCCTCGAATGTGCCAAGATTCTCCTCGAAGTCTTCAAATCACTGAAGGCACACTTCAAGAATACACCTGCGGGTGATCCACGTCACCTCAATCTACATAAGCCTGACGACACCATGTCAACTGCGATTTAGCCTTTCTACTAACACCGATGAGCCTCAGACCCCAAATTCTCACCTTCCCTTCATTTCCAAAAGACCCGATCCTAAACCCATACTCGCTGTCAGTCTCAACCAGCTACATCAACTCATGCCTACACCCACAAGGTACGACCACACCACATAACACACCACACATAGACCCTTAATAACACTTCTAATTACCATAGCTGCTCGAAATCAACTCAGCACCAATAATTAGCTTCATATCCTCTGTTTCAAACCTCAATCACACTGATAATAATGCAAGAAACATGAGGACCTCATACTTTGACACCCGAATCACCAAGCCACAACTGACACCATCGGGAACACATCCCGCAAGCTAAAACTCAAGGAGCATAGAACGAGAATGACTGAACATGAAAAGAGGAACACATAAGGAAACTATCAAACAAGCCCGACAAGCACAACTCTTTATCAATTCTAACATACAAAACAATATAACAAGGAAAGAATTAAAGAACATGAAAAAATCACAAGGATCCCATCGTGGTATGATTTCCACCGTGGTACTCAGCCCGGTTCAAACACATCGAATCACGAAGGATCACGAGGGTCTCTCCCTCAACTCTACATCACAAATAGGATATATATCCCACCAAATGAAACTTTTCACTAGATCGCTTCCTTCAACAAAATTACAACACGTGTTGGCTCCCACACTGGTGGATCATAAGAATCACAGCTCGCAACTACTACATTCAGGAATCACATCAAGCCTACCGTACTGGACAACGGGAATTTACTACTAGTCTCATATCTCTCAATAATGAATAGAAACAAACGGTATACATGGGATACCACTCACAGAATCTCCCAATAGGAGCAAACAAAGATAGAGTGCAAAGCATGAAACTCACTCATGAATGAAGCGACAAATAAGGGAACTTGTCCCGACCAGCAGAGCTATAATGAAATACAAATGGTGCCCCTCTGTAACAGATCAAAACATACCTGTATAATAATATCTGGCACAATGTCCTCCAGCCTACTATATGAAACACGTCAATGGGTCGGGCCTCCCCCTCTTGGGTGCCCTCTACTCACCTGAATGCCCTGCTGTAACACATCTGTCCGGAGCCTAGAACAATCTCTCACCCTGTGACTGGTATCTCCATACTCAAAACAACCTCTCTGATGGCATGGCTGTGGAAACTGTGGCATACGAGTACTTTGAGACCCACGAGTACCTGAAACCCCATGCGAAGCCGGTAATGCAAACTGAATTGGCTGACCCACAAAACCTTTACCGTGCCGCACCCTGCCTCCAAAAAAAGGACCAGCAGATCTTTCCAGTCTACGAGGCCTCCTCACCTCCCTGGACTCTCTCTCCTGATCTCGTCTGTTCTCTAGCTCCCGGTCCCACATGCCCTCTAACCAGTGAGCGATCCCTACCACCTGCTGAAATGAAACATACGACTCCAACTCTCGAGCCATGCTGAACCGAATATCATGCCTGAGCCCTTCAATGAATCTACGGACTCGCCCTCTAATTGCAGTGACTAAGGCAGGTGCATGCCTGGACAAATCACTGAATCTGATGGCATACTCTAATACTGACATAGTTCCCTGGCAAAACTTCTCAAACTCCGCGCGCCATGCATCCCGAAGGGACTGGGGTACAAACTCTCTTAAGAACAACTCTGAAAACTGACTCCACGTAAGTGAAGCTGACTCGGCCGGGCTACCCAACTCACATGCCCGCCACCACTGATAAGCTGCTCCCTGAAGCTGGAACATAGTAAAAGCAACCCCACTTGTCTCGACAATATCCAAAGTGTGGAGGATGCTATGGCACTCCTCTAGAAAACCCTATGCACTCTCTGAAGCCAATCCGCTGAATGTAGGAGGGTTATATCTCTTGAACCTTGCAAATCTAAGTTGCTCTCGCTCAGATGTTGCTACTCTAACCATGAACTGAAATGGAACCACATGTTGTGTCACTATGACACCTGGACCCTGACCAACGTGAACTTGCTTCTCTGGAGTGTGGACGCTGGGAGTCTGGACTCCTCCCCCAGTCGAAACTGGTGCCACCTGGAATAAGCCCGCCTTAGCCAATGTACCAAACATGCTCAGGAACTGTGCTAAAGTCTCCTGAAGCTGGGGGGTAACAACATGCGCCTCCGGTGCCTGCCCCCCAACTGGAACTGTTGGTGGCTCCTCAAAGGCTGCTCTGGTAGGTGGCTTAACTACGACACGTGCTCCTCGTCGACCTCGGCCTCTGCCCCTAGCGACAACTATCTCGGGGTAACGTCATCAGGAACCGCGGCTCGTGTCCTCACCATCTGTGAGAGAATAGAATGATAAGTTTCAAACTTCAAGGTCAATGAATTCGCACGATAGGAATGAAAGAAATGGAATTTTCCTAATAGTTTGGTAGCCTCTCGAAGATAAGTACAGACGTCTCCATACCGATCCGCAAGACTACTAACGCTTATGACTAGTAGCACCTATGAACCTAGGGCTCTGATACCAACTTGTCACGACCCAAATTTCCCCTCCGCTGGGTATCGTGATGGCACCTGTATTAAGGACTAGGTAAGCCTAACATTCATGGAATAGCAACAATAATAAATAAAATCTAATATTTTATGAAAAAGTATTCTTTATACAAGAGTATATTCCCAAAACCCAGTAGTACAAGTCATAAGCTCTATAAATAATTTAATACAACTTCTAAATACAACTCTTTGGAAGTAAGTGAAAACAGTGAAAATACAGAATATGAAGGTGACTCCGAAGCCTCCGAACGCAGCAGCAGGTTACCTTGAGTCTCCTCAGCAAGAGTCCGCACAGCTACTAACGATCAATACCTGGATCTGCACCAAAATGTGCAGAAGTGTAGAATGAGCACACCTCAGCGGTGCCCAGTAAGTATCAAGACTAACCTCAGTGAAGTAGTGACGAGGACTAGTCAAGACACCCACTGGTCTAATAAATCAACAAGCATAAATATAGGAATGACAGGGCATGACACCTATCTAATGACTACACAATATAGTTAACAACATAACCATTGCAATGCGGAAGGAAATACAACAATTAACGAAGAAACATAGTAATAATACAGAGAAGGATGGACGGGAACACAGCCCAAGTCTGGAAATCACAATATAATAAGGACAAGTAGTAACTCAACACTGCATTAGTCTCCACACTAGGCCTTATCCACAAATACCATTAGAATGGTCAAAATCTTCGAGTGTAAACTTTCACCCGCAAGTTTCTAGACTGAAAGCTTTAAGGCAATATCCCTTTTAAAGGGAAATTCTTTTAAAATATAATTTTCCCAAGAGATGTCTCTCAGACATAGTTTTCTTCAAATAAAATATTTTCAAATATACTTTTCCGAAGAAAGTGTCCTTTAAACATAGTTTTCTTCAACATAAACATTTTCCAAATATTCTTTTCCAAAGGGTTATCCATCAACATAGTTTTGTTTAACATAAACATTGTTCAAATATTCTTTTTCCAAAGGAATGTCCTTCATCATACTTTTATTCAGGATGATTATTTTTTTTTTCAAATTGGACTTTCCAAATAATTGTCTTTCAAACATAATTCCTTTGATAAAATCTACCAGGATCCAGTCCCGTAGTTTCGAATTCATCACACAATATAGAGGATCTCCTGGAATACGTCTGTAGTCCCAAAATAAATATGCAGTACAGGGGGAAAGCTCCCGGAATATGTTCGTAGTCCCAAAATAAATATGCAGTATAGGGTAAAAGCTCTCGGAATACCTCCGTAGTCCCAATTTAAATATGCAGTACAGGGGGAAAGCTCTCGGAATACGTCTGTAGTCCAAATTTAAATATGCAGTACAGGGGGAAAGCTCCCGGAATACCTCCGTAGTCCCAATTTAAATATGCAATACAAGGGGAAGGCTCCTGGAATACGTCCATAGTCCCAATTTAAATATGCAGTACAGGGGGAAATCTCCCGGAATACGTCCGTAGTACCAATTTAAATATGAAGTACAGGGGGAAAGCTCCCGGAATACGTCCACAGTCCCAATTTAAATATGCAGTACAGGGGGAAAGCTCCTGGAATACGTCCGTAGTCCCAATTTAAATATGCAGTGCAACAACCAAAGACAACAATTATTGCACGACAGAAAACTCGTATATCACCACATCAAATACAAAGCAACCAGGACAATGACATAAGATACGACAGATAAATCAATACAAGAACTTCAATTCACAAAGAAACAGTAGAACATCGTTCACAAGGAATAATCACGGCACAGAATACTAAGTGCAAAAGTGAACAACTTGACCAGGGAAAAACAAGACAAGAAATCCATAAATTCAATTCAACAATAAGAAGACAACACAAGTTAAATAATTCAAAGTAAGGACAAGTCGACTAAGATATAAGTTATCTATACCCCTTATGAGGTTGAGCAAATTATGAGGGATATTCAACCATCTAATTAATTATAGGTAGCTATGAAAATATAACATGATGATAGAGAGGTAAAACTTTTGGTTAAGTCAAATCAGAGTCAAGTAGGCGGTAAGGGTGGATCCTAAAGCAATTAGTTCTAATCAAAGCATGTAGAGGTGAAACTAGCAGATAAGAACTCAAGCATATCAAGATCAACTTCATACAAGGTGAATATAAGGACCTAAGAACCCTAAAATGTCAACCTTCTACAAATAAATCCGAGCTCACACTCGTCACCTCGCACACACGAACTAAAATCAACATAGAAGACTCAAATCCTAAGAGGTAATTCCCCCACACAAGGTTAGGCCAGATACTTATCTCAACTGCTCAAATCAAACTTGAAATCACGTTCTTTCCATGCATATTCGACTTCAAATGTCCCAAATCTAATCAAATCAATAGCATCGTATAAATAATACTACAAGCAACAAGTTTAACTAATAAATTCGAAGCTAAGATGCGAAATTAGGAAAATTGCCCAAAAAGTCCCCCGGGTCTATGTCTCGGAATCGAGTGAAAGTTACAAATTTAGAACACCCATTCACTCATGAACTCACTCGAACAAGAATCATCAATATCCGACGTCAAAATCTCGCTCAAATCTCGAATTTTCAATTGGGGAACTTTTTCTCCCATTTCCAAAGTTTTACTCTCAAACTCCTAGATTAAATGAGGAAAACCACAATAGATTAATGCAATAAAACCAAAATCGAGTAAGAAATCTTTACCCACAAGATTCCTCTGAAAATCCGTCAAAGAATCGCCTTCTCCCGAGCTCAAAATAAAAAATGGAGTGAAAATGAACAAACCCTCAAATATAAACACTCTGCCCAGTGATGACCGCACCTGCGGCTAATTGGACTGCACCTACGGTACCGCACCTACGAAAAATACATCGCAGGTGAGAAAACTCACTAATTGAACTGGGGCTGCACCTGCGATCACTGGGCCGCGTATGCGGCTCCACACCTGCGGAACCCCGTCCGCACCTGCGAGCCTGGATGACCTTAACCAAAACCGCACCTACGACGCCCTCCACCGCACCTGCATGTCCACACTTGCGGATCCCCATCCGCAGGTGTGAAACACCAGAACCAACAATGCTTCAGCTGGTTTCCTAAGTCCAAAATCATCCCATTGAGCATCTGAAACATCCCCGAGGCCCCCAACACCTCAAACAAACTTACCAAACCATCCTAATACCTTATCCAACTTAGTCGAGCCTTCAAAACGCATCACATAATCTCAATATCACCAATTATGCATGGATTCAAGCCTAAGAACTTATGAAATTTCCAAAATCCACAACCGATGCCGAAACACGTCAAAACTAGTCCGAAGGACTTCAAATTTTACACACAGGTCATAAATGACACTACGAACCTAAAGCCACTCCTGGAATTCCATTCCGAGCCCGATACCAAAATTTCACCTATCGGCCAAAATTGCCAAAATTCTGACTTTCGCCAATTCAAGCCTAAATCTACCACAGACCTCGAAAACACATTCCGGACGCGCTCCTCAGCCCAAAATCACCATACGAAGCTGCTGACATCATCCATAACTTGTTTTGGAGCCTACATAAAAGTCAAATTTTGGTCAAAACTTCACTGTTTAAGCTTCCAAAACAACAGTCCTTCTTCCAATTCGACTCTGAATCATCCGGTAACTGAATCCAACCATGCACGCAGGTTGATGTACACAATGTGAAGCTGTTCAAGACCTTACGCCATCGAACAAAGCATAAATTCTCAAAACGATCGGTCGGGTCGTTACAGTATGATTATTGATGTTACTAATTTTGAAGTTAGTATGTAAATGAGAGATTTTTGATAGTTTTTTTTGTTTAAATAGTGATGCTGATAATGATTTTATGTGTTCAGCATCTCGGGTTGATGGTGTTGGTCAAGTGAAAATTGGTGGCAGTAATGTGAATTTGCCTTCTGGTAATGTGTTATATATATAACTTTTCATTATTTTTTTTTTAATTTCTTAACTTTGTATATATGTTTATTCACTAGAATTTTCTAATTTATGCTCCATGTCCACACAGGGGTGATCTTGGCTTGGATTCTGATTTTGAATATACTGATTCTCAACTTGATCTAATTGATGTCATTACACAAAGCCGACCTGGTTCTTATGGAAGTGCTGGATGGCTTCATTACCATTAACCTAACTGGGATTATGATTGAACACATGCAAAAAGTGGCAAAGTTCAAAGATGCTAATCATGGGCTACCTTATGGGTTCCTTCTCACCAAGGTTTTTGAGTTCTTCAAGGTCTCTCTAATACAAGCTAAAGTGGGCACTAGGAAGCAAACTTTCTCCAAGACCACTCTCAAAGAATGTGAGTGCATTGATAAGGTTGGAGGAGTTGGAAGCACTTATACCATTTCTCAGTTGATCAACGCTCAGAACAGTGCTACAGAGGAGATCAGGAAGTTAAAATCAAGGAATGCTATTCTTAAGGGTCAGCTCAGTCAGCTTTTGAAGGCACCTGATTCCAGTAGTTCTCAAAGCTCAAAGGTCGCCCGTAGGCCTAAGGAGAATGTTGAGCTCAAGAAACAAGTGGAGGACTTGAAAGAAATATTGCTCAATGAGCAAATTTTGGTGAATGCTCGAACGGATCTAGTCCTCAAAATCCTTGCCCCCTCCTCCAAGCCCTCTTCCTCCAGTGCTCCCTAACCACTGTCCCCTCCAGTGTCCAGTTTTAAGTGTCCGTCTCTTATGACTTTTTTTGATGCTGTTTTGTGGTTGGTACTTGTTTTTTTGTTTTGAATTATGGATGGTTGCTAGCAACATTGAAATTTCTCCTGTCGTAAAATCCAAATTTTTTAATGAAATCCTTTCCCTTTTTGCTGTGCATACATTGCTCTTATGTCTGTGTCTTCTATTATGTTTGTGCGCACATGTCGTGCCCCTCTTTCTCGCGAAATCAAGTTTCGACATGTGACAACTCTTTTAAATGGGTATTAAAAGAGAAAAGTCTCCACCTAACATTTTTTAAAGTGCGTTAGGCAACCTATTTGCGGATAACTCTGTCTGACTAATCAACGCTACCAAAGATCGGGTAAGGGCACAAATTACCTCAAAGAGAAGGTGTTAGTCACTCTTCGAGGTCCAATATTGTGGGTCCTGGCCGAACTTTAGACTATGTGGATTATAATTAGGCAAGATGATCAACTAAATGCAAAAGAAAAAGGGCAAAGAATTTTATTATGGCACACGGAGAATTGATACAAATCTACAAGGGCATAAGTATAACAGTCTATACTAGATGACTAAGTGTATAAAGAAAATGGGGGGGGGCTAAGTTTTTTAGCCTAAAAATCACCCCGTGCAACATAAAAAATACTTCGCAACTTCCTTGAGATAGGGAGTTGCTCATATTATTCAGCGGGCACAGACTATCATCGCCTGCTACCCAATTACTATGTTAAAGTTGTTTACCTAAAGGCGCTCTAATTCAATTACAAGTCGTACCCTATGAGTGCAGTACCCGTCCCATGCCTATGGTCCAGGAGGCATTGGACCTCTATTTGGGTGGTTTTAGACTTTACTTAGGCTGCTCAAAATGATAAAAACTAAGCGTCATTCAAAACAAATAGGACTGCACTTAAGGACAGATAAAGGCTCAAGTTAGCCTCTGCAATTAGATAACAAATGCACACAAACATATTTATACGTTAGGCATCAGACAGTTTCAGAACTGAGTCAAATTGAAGTCATTAAGCTTTATAGACATGGTCTCTATATGATCTGATCCAAACATGCAGGCAGTTTAAGGTGCAGGGCGCCACTTTTAGACCCACGATTTCTAAATTAAACAATTTAGAATATCTGGTATTGCTATGTTGTTTATTGAGATTACAAATTATAAGTTATTAAACCTATAGACATGATCTCTAAGTGATCTACGCAATAAGGGGGGGGGGGTGAAACCCATTGGAAACACTCAAAATTACTCATGTTTCCTAGGTGAGCAACATTATTTTATTGCTAGGTTATAATATTTGGCAGTAAAGAACTGATTCTATAACACTTCGTCCCTATAGGCATATTTTCCGGGCGAGGGATAGATATAACAGTAGCTGGTGAATCAATTAAGTGTAACGACCCGATCGGTCGTTCCGGGAGTTTTAGCCCCGTTTCCCCCGTTTCTGCTTCAGTCTCTTTTATATTGTGTTGGGTTGGTTGGCTCGGGTTCGGAGTGATTGTGGAGAAATGAGACACTTAATCTCTTAAGTTGGTTGTTTAGTTGGAAAAGTCAATCGAAAGTTGACTTATAGGTAAATGATCTTGGAATTTGCTTTTTATGGTTTGGATAGCTTCGTTTGGTGATTTGGCACTTAGGAGTGTGTTCAGAATGTTATTCGGAGGTCCGTGATAGAATTAGGCTTGAATTGGCGAAATTGAATTTTTGGCGATCTCCGGTCGGCAGTGGAAAATTAGCTATCGGGGTCGGAATGGAATTCTGAAAGTTGGAGTAGGTTTGTAATGATGTTTTTGATGTGTGTGAAAAATTTCAGGTCATTAGGACGTGGTTTGGTTAGCTTCGGCATTGTTGGCGAATTTCGAAAGTTTAGAAATTCTTAGGCTTGAATTCGAGGGAAATTTGGTGTATTGACGTTGTTTTGAGTGTTCCGAGGGTTCGACTAAGTTTGTGTGATGATATGTGACGTGTTGATAATTTTGGTTGAGGACCCAAGGGGCTCGGGGTGATTTCGGATGGTCATCAGTGGGTTTGGACTTGGAAAATGCAGCAGAATGGTTGTTGGTGCGATGTTGCTGATGTTTCCGCGGATGCGGATAGGGGACCGCAGGTACGAGGTTGCAGATGCGGTAGGGGAGCCGCATATGCGGAATTTTTCCATGTGGAGAAGAACCTCAGATGCGATGATTTGGAAACTTCGCCGGGACCGCAGGTGCGGTGCCTGGGGCGCAGATGCGGTCATGGGTGTTTAAGTGAAAACTGCAGGTGCGGTTGATTGGACCGCAGAAGCGGTCTCGCAGGTGCGATGGAAGTGACCGCAAGTTCAGTTGATTCGACCGCATAATCGGTCGCGTAGGTGCGATGGAAGTGACCGCAGGTGCGGTTTTGCTGGGCAGACCATATAAATTGAAGCCTTCGCGATATTTGGGTTATTTTCCCTCGTTTGTGTTTGGACTTGGAGCTTTTTGAGTGATTTTGAAGAGGGAATTCAAGGGGAATCACATTGAGGTAATGTTTTTTAACCAAAAACTTAATTCTATGGTATAACGGACTAAGCATGAAATTTGTGGGATTTAAGGGTGAAAATTTGGGAATGAGGCTTGAAACTTGAGACTAAGAACTTGGTGATTGAGGGGTCAAACGAAGTTAGATTTTGATGAATTTGGTATGCATGGACTCGTGAGAGGATAAGGATTCTGGTTTCGTGATTTTTATCAGATTCCCAGATGTGGGGTGGGGGTCGGGTTTTGGCCAATTTCGGGATTCTTGATGTAATTTAATTATTTTCGCATGGGTTTTATTCCTTTAGAGTATATTGATGTTATGAATCTGATTTTGAATTGATTCGGGGCGATTTGAGGCCAAGTCGAGTGGCAAGGGCATCGTGGAGTAGATTTTCATCCGGTTTGAAGTAAGTAACGATTGTAAATCTAGACCTGAGGGTATGAAACCCCAAAATTTCGTACTATTTTGATAAATAAGGTGACGCACACGCTAGGTGACTGGCGTATGAGCGTGCACCGGTAGGGATTGTGACTTGGTCCGTCCCGTGGCAACTGTAGAGTTGCGTATTTGATAAATTTTATATGAATTCCATGTGTTTTAGAAATGATTCTGTTAACTTGGGCTGAATGCCATGTTTGGGGCCTTGTGCCGTACTATTTGGACCCTCAAGGGTATTTTTCTACTGTCGTCACACTATTTTTGATAGAAAATATATTCTCAGTCATGATTTATACATGTTTACTGTTAAATCCTGTTCATCACTCTATTTTTAAATATGTGAAAGATATTTTGGGCTGAGTCCCCTGAGTTGTACTAAAATGCCCGAGTGGCTTGTGAGGATGATGACTCAGTGAGGCCGAGATCCGGATTGTGAGGATAGTTATGGATCGGGATGCACGCCGCAGCATTATATATATATATATGTATGTATGTATATATATATATGTATGTATGTATATGTATGTATGTATATATATATATGTATGTATGTATATGTATGTATGTATATATATATATGTATGTATGTATGTATCGGGTTTCATGCCGTAGCGATATGATGGATCGGGCTACATGTCGCAGCGATGTATGTATCGGGTTTCATGCCGTAGCGATATGATGGATCGGGCTACATGTCGCAGCGATATTGGGTCGGGTTGCACACCGCAATGATATAGCACTTAGGATGTAGGAGTCCCTCCAGAGTCTGCAGACCCCCAGTGAGCGTTGTTGACTACATGTTTATGGATCGGGTTGCACGCCACTGCGGTTATTATAAGGTACCTATTGAGCGTGAGTGCTGAGTGTGAGTGCTGATTGGTGATAGTTGAGTCACGAGTGACTGAGAGGCTTGCCCGAGGGGCTATATATGAGTGATACTTCACCCGAGGGGCTTATTTTATGAAATTACTGTTTTCACTCTTCTTTTACACTGAGCCTCTATTGAAAATGTTGAACAAATGTTTTAAACAACTTCCATTGAAACTGGAGTTTTACGAGATACTCTGAATTTAATACAGATCTGATCTTATTATTTTCACTGAGGTTTTTATGTTGTGAAATTTATGTGATCTTAAATGCTCGTCACTGCACTCAGTCTTTGGTTATAATTGTTACTTACTGAGTTGGCGTACTCACGTTACTCCCTGCACCCTGTGTGCAGAATCAGGTGCCAGGGCAGATTGAGAGCTGCTCTTTTCCCTTTTTGGAGCATATCAGAGATTTGCAAGGTAGTTGCACGGCGTCCGCAGCCTTGCCTTTCTCCCTCCTATTTCTCTAGTATTTCTATTCTCAGACTTATCTTGTATTAAGGTGAAAATATCGAATTTGTATTTTCTTTTAGTTGCACATGACTAGTGACTCCGGGATTTTGGGCTGTATTTAGTGTTTAGTATATCCTTGCTTGTTTTTTGAAATTTTTAAACGGAAATTTTATGAAATACCGGATTAGTAATGAATTAAATGAAAAGTTCCTTTATGCTATACGTAGTGGATTGGCTAGCCTAGTATCACGATAGGCGACATCACGGCCAGGGTGGTTTTGGGGTCGTGACATTAAGAAACTATGGACATGATATCTAGATGAGGACCAGTAGACCAGAAGCTAGTATGACCCTATAGGCATGATATCTAATGAACATGCTGAAGTTATGCAAATTAAAGGGGGAGTTATTGGCATTTGTTTCCTATAAGCATGTTGTCCAGTGACACATAGCAGTAGACATGATAATAAATAGAGCACTTAAGCTCATGCTTTGATAATAAACAAGTTGTGTGAGTGCGTGATTCCCTAATGGCATGATTTCTACTAGTGTACGTGGGAATTTGAATAGCACATACGACAAGTTGGATAATAAGTAAATCATATGAACCCTATAGGCATGTTTTCTACCCTTTCATGCAAACTTTAGAATATACCCGTTCCCCCAATTTCAGTAACACCCCAATTGTTTATTACAAAATTATTAGAGACCAGATGAGGAATACAAGTATAAATATTACACAAGAAACTATAGTAACCCTACAGCAGGACCAAAAGAGATACCCAGTATTGCCTGGGCCTTCACAAACTCCTTCTTCGCGAATAGCATGCCCAGATCCAAACAAGGGACTATGCCCATTAGTACAGCCCAAAGGTCATAGAGGTACTCAAGCTAAACCAAACAGTCACAAATTGACCATATGACCCACATATTGAATTGCACAAAAATCACTTACACAACCTAGTTTGCTTATTATACAAACAATATGAGGAAAAGTAATGCCTGAGACAACTCAGATTCCAGCAGCAAAGAGAGTGATCAAAGAACCCCAAATCCTAGTGTGTCAGAGTTCACAAAGTCTCAAATGGACCCCGAGAAGTGTTCACAATAGGGAGGTCAATAGAGAGAGTTTTGGTGTCCTTGGTTTTCAGCCGGCCAAGAATGCTAAATTCAAAATAGTGTAGGTAACAAATAAGAGAATAGTGATCAAGTGATGGAGTTTTAAGAGGTGCTTTGTATTTTAGAAACAGATATAGCAGGGGTGTTTAAACAAAGAAAATACAAGCAAAGAGAATAAATAAAAACTCAAAGGCCAGGTTGATATCACAAGTTCAAACACTCAGCATATTGGGGCAGAAAACATTCTTGTAGGAAGTAGAGACACAAAGGTGCACTATGCCAAACGAGACTAAAGTAGAGCACTAACTTAAAGGATTTAAAGCCTAAGGGTCCAAATTATGCTGAACACCAGAAAATAGACAAGCCAACTTATATCAATGAGGCAAAACAGTGTTGAACATTATAAGGAAACACAAGTTAAGAAGCTACTCTAAAAGTCCCAACTAATTACCAAGGAATACAGGATTAAGCAAACCAAATACATACTGAGTGACGAAAATAGTCATAGGAGCAGGTCATAGCTAGAGTGAAGGTCTTAACATAGATTAGGACACATTATAGATACGAGTCAGTCATTATAGCAACCCAGGACAATACAAGGTAACAAACTCATGCCAAACAACCAATGTAAACATTCAGAGTACCAACACATTAGGCTACACGAACTTAAGAAAGTCTAAATTGTTCAAGTTAAGCATAAGCATATCTCAAAGCTGGAAGTTTAGGTATAATCAAATGCTAAAGAGGTTCAGATCACAAAACAAATTCAATGCCAACAAGGTTTCACATAGTGTTGTCTAGAAACACATTAGGTTATGAAATTTCAGAGGTATGAATATGCAAATCATGAACACGGGAGAATAAATATTGCAAAGGCTAGGAACTTACCAGTTATCGATTGACAAATAGGCAAACAAGAAAAAACAAACTCCACAATACTCTGAATGTCGACAAAGAGCAATAGAACCCACAATCTTAGTACGTCAAAGTTCCCAAGGGCTTCAAATGAACCTTGGGCAGTGCTCGCACAAAGAAAAGTTGAAAATCAAATTTTGATGGCCTTAGCTTCCAGCCGGCCAAGAGCCAAAGTATAGAACAAGAGAATGAGAGAATAATATAGTGACAGGCCTTAGTTTTTTTTGTGAATCTCGTGGTTGAAAAGTTCGTCCATAAGGGGAATATGGGAGAGATTTATATAATGTTGAAATTGAATAAACAAATAAGGGAAATAACTGATTAAACATAAAATAAGGAAAGAAATCAAGTAAACATGGACAAAAAAAGGTAAAATCTCGCATGCAAGTCAGAGAGTAACAAGAAAGGAAAAATATCAAACTCCAAACCCTAGTTGGGGTTTTAAACTCAAAATCGGCCAACTGGTATGAAGAATCTAGTTTCTCTTTGTGTATATGGACGAGATATTGTCCAAATCTCCAAGATTGAGTTGATTCTCGTCCGATATAGAGGTGGTATTTGCCAAAATCGGGCAAATACCTAAGTAATGCCATAAACGTGTGACCAGTACCAAAAGGATCCAAATATGACAAATAAATAATGGTAGAATCCCATTATCGACGCGATTAGGAGAGGGAGTTAAGGGGACGCGGCTAAGGTTCTCTTAGAAGAGATAAGGGGAGGTCGAGAGCATTTAGGGGCGGCGGGTTAAGAGAAATGGGTTAGGGTTTCAGGGGTTTGGGTAATAAAATAAGGGGGAAAGGCTGTGGGCCATTGATCATTTGAGATCAATGGCTAGGATAAGAGGAGAAGCGGGGTAGGTCATGGAACGGGTCCCGATTGGATCATTTTAAAGGGGTCGCTTGGTTTGGGCTTCTGAAGCTTAATGGATATGGGCCAGCTTGTTTGGGTCTGATTTGGTCCAAAATTGGCTCAGATTTTGGGCTATAATTTAAATAGACGAAATTCAAAGATAAATTATAAAAACTAATTAGTAGATAATAAAAAATATTATTTATGTAGTAAAATATTTAAAAATAATAACTTAATATTTTAAAAATATAAGAAATGATATTTTAGTACAAATAATATAGTAAATACAATCATGTATACAATATAGGTTTTTATTGCAAAATTATGCAAAATATTTTGTAAAATACAAAGTATAATTATATAAAACAAAGTAAAATATTATGAAGCATATATATGGATGCAAAATAATAAATGTGGATGATTGATTCATCACAAAATAATTTAAGGGGTAATTAACAAATATTTGAACAATTTAAATGCAAGAAAATCAATTTTAAAGCTTTACAATTATGAAAAATTATTAAAACAATGCTTGCATAAATCTTGTAAATTAAATAATGGATGAAAACAATGACACTTTGAAAGTCTATATACTAATTGAGGAATGTGAGGTCAAAATTGGGTATCAACAGTTTCCCCTCTTTACCCGAGAATGATGAAAGAGTTGTCGGGTAAAGAAACTGATGACCAATTTTGGTCGAATTGAGTGGGAATGATGTGATTTGAAAAATGGGCCGAACCCTGGTTCCTGAGTTGCCTACATATCCCTGATGTTATGGGAATCAGGCCGTGTGCATTTCTGGATCCAACGGTGAACGAAACCGATGGAGTTATTACAAGAGTGGTCAAAAAATTTCGAAAGGATATTTTGGGTAGGATAGTATCGTAAGCAGAGTCATGAATGTGAATTTGAAACGTTATGGATGTATCACAAGGCAGAAGTTGAACAGTCACAGAGTAAGAAGTAGGCAATTACTGGTAGTTGATTACATTTGAAACAATTGAAGGATGTGAATGCTATGAACGGAGACCAGAGCGAAATTGCTCCTGTTTGTAGAACAGTTACCTCCTGGATTACCTGCAAAACTTTAAACACGGTGCGTGTGAATATATATATATATATGGTTTATTGTGAAAATTTAACCGTGATGCAAATTCACTTTGGACCATGAAGGTTGTCTTTGGACAGTGAGGATGATGTCCTTAGACGATGACGTCCTGGGACATGAAGTGTATGATAAGGGATTCGCATGCCATGAAATGGTGTCCTCGGTCCATGAGGATGGTGTTTCTGGACTATGACTCCTTTTAATAATGATGTGCAGTTTTGAGAGTTCCTCGGGCCATGGAATGGCGTCTCCCGGCTATGAGGATGATGCCTTCGGACTATGACGTTTTTGGACAAATGATGATGTTTCAGCCCATGACATGCAAAGATATGATGATTGGTCATATGCGAGGACGAGACAAGGCTTAGTCTTATGTGAGATGAGGGTGGTGCTTAACCCTAGATGAACAAAGAGATAGTGCTAGGTCTTAGGTAGCGTAGTGGAGATAGTATTTAGTATCACGCAAGGAAAGGCAATGCTTAGCCTTATGCAATTAGGGAGGCGGTGATTAGCCTTATGCAAGAATAGGAGACAATTCTTATTCTCATGCAAGGAAAGCCAATGCTTAGTCTCATGCAATTAGGGAGGATGTTCTTAGCCTCATGCAAGAAGAGGAAACAATGCTTAGTCTCATGCAGGAAAGGCAGTGCTTAGCCTTATGCAATTAGGGAGGTAGGGCTTAGCCTCATGCAAGAAGAGGAGGCAATGCTTAGTCTCATGAAATTAGGGAGGTAGGGCTTAGCCTCATGCAAGAAGAGGAGGCAATACTTAGTCTCATGCAGTGGAAGGCAGTGCTTAGCCTTATGCAATTAGGGAGGCAATGTTTAGCCTCATGCAAGAAGAGGAGACAGTGCTTAGTCTCATGCAGGAAAGGCAGTGCTTAGCCTTATGCAATTAGGGAGGCAGTGCTTAGACTCATGCAATAAGAGAAGACAATGCTTAGTCTCATGCAAGGAAAGGCAGTGCTTAGCCTTATGCAATTAGGGAGGCAGTGCTTAGACTCATTCAAGAAGAGGAGACAATGCTTAGTCTCACGCAAGGAAAGGAAGTTCTTAGACATATGCAATTAGGGAGACAGTGCTTAGCCTCATGCAAGAAGAGGAGACAATGCTTAGTCTCATGCAAGGAAAGGAAGTTATTAGCCTTATGCAGTTAGGGAGGCAGGGCTCAACCTCATGCAGGAAGAGGAGACAATTCTTAGTCTCATGCAAGGAAAGGAAATGCTTAGCCTTATACAATTAGGGAGGCAGTGCTTAGCCTCATGCAAGAAAAACGATGAGAGAGAATGAAGTATTTCTTAGCTGGATGTGTTTGCATTTGGTAACTTGCTGTCGTCATGAAGGTCGTGATTTGTTGTGCGTATGGATTCGTGAATGTTTATGTTATGTTTATCGTGCCTGCATTCAAAGAAAAATTGTGAGTTTTCAAGGGGGGGGGGGTTCATGCCCTCGACTACTTGCTTTGACTTATTTCCTTGAGGTCCTGCTTGAGTTACCCTGGGTAACCTTTGGCTGTCACAGGAATAAAGTTCTCGAAAACTATGTATGCATTTGACAAACTATTTGCAAAAATTGTAGTTGTTTGAAATGTATTGTAGTATGTAGGATCAAATAATTTAGATGAACCAGTGACCGTGACACATTTTAGAGACATTGCAACCTCCTTGCCTCAGAATTATGAGGGATCCCCTCAAAATTCTGCCCCAGTTTAAATGCAATACTTTTCGCTATTCCGCATATGACGAAGTTGGTTGAACTTGCGATCTTGCCGCGTTTCTGATCATAGGAAAATGAAGATTTTATTAAGATGTGACCGAACCCACAAGGCTGCCTACGTATCCCCTCTTAAATGGGAATCTGGTCAAGCATAGTTCAGTTACATCAAGTGAAGAAGTGTAAACAGTCCTAAACATAGTATCTCTTGACTGCGTCCGAGTTTATAGGTTTTGACCAAATCTCTCCGTCCATTTCTGCAAGTATGATTGCTCCTCTTATTAATACTCGATGAACCATGTAAGGACCTTAACAGTTGGGCGAGAACTTCCCCTTGGCTTCATCCTGATGTGGGAAGATCCGCTTTAGCACCAACTGTCACGGTGTGAATTGCCTTGGTCTGACCCTTTTGTTGAAAACTCTGGCCATTCTGTTCTGGTAGAGTTGACCGGGACATACTACATTCATTATATTTCCATCAATGAGAGCCAGTTGTTCATAGCGGCTCTGTACCCATTCTACATCGCTGAGTTCGGTTGTTTGTATGATTCTTAGAGAAGGATTTCTACTTCGGCAGGAATAACCGCCTCCGTACCATAGACTAGTAGGTAGGGTGTTGCCCCAGTTGATGTGCGAACTGTGGTATGATACTCGAGCAGAGCAAATGGAAACTTCTCGTGCCATTGCTTTTAATTTTCTACCATTTTCCTTAGTATCTTCTTGATGTTCTTGTTGGCGGCCTTTACAACTCCATTCATTTGTGCCCTGTATGTTGTGGAATTCTTATGCTTGATATTGAAAGTTTCACACATGGCCTTCATTAGATCACTGTTGAGATTGCTGGCATTGTCGGTGATGATTGAATCTAGCACTCTGAACCGACAAACAATGCGATCCCAAACAAAATCTGCGACGACCTTCTTAGTTACAGTTTTGTAAGATGTTGTTTCAACCCACTTTGTGAAATAGTCTATGGCTACTAGAATGAGCCTATGCCCATTTGAAGCAACGGGTTCGATTGGACCGATGAAATCCATGCCCCAAGCGGAGAAAGGCCAGGGTGCACTTGTTGCATTGAGTTTATTGGGTGGCACTTGTATCATATCAGCATGTATCTGACATTGGTGACACTTCTGAACATACTTGATGCAGTATGTTTCAATAGTCATCCAGAAATACCCTGATCTCAGTATTTTCTTGGCTAAGACGAAACCATTTAGGAGTTCTTTTATACAAAATTCCTCCGCTTTGAGATAAATGGTTGGCTAACCTTCAAAGTGTGTGCTTCTGAGTATGGGTTGCGTGCTCTGGATACTCTCCCTTTGCCAAATATTCCTTGATGTCGTGGAACCATGGATTTCCATCACTCTCTTCTTCAACATGAGCACAGTAAGCTGGTTGCTTATGAATTCCTATTGGAATAGGATCAATGAATTTTTTGTCGGGGTGTTGTATCATGGAAGATAAAGTGTCCAACGCATATGCAAACTCATTCTGAATCCTTGGAACATGTTTGAAATCTATCTTTGCGAACCTCTTGATCAACTCTTGTACATAGTGCAAATATGGCAATATCTTAGTGTTCTTCGTAGACTATTCTCCTAGAACCCGATGCACCAAAAGATCGGATTCCCCATTACCAGCAACTCTTAAACATTCATGTCAATAGCCAACCGGAGTCCCAAAATGCAGGCTTCATATTCTGCCATATTGTTGGTATATGGAAATCTGAGTTTTGTAGATACCGGATAGTGTTGGCCGGTTTCTGATACTAAGACAGCGCCGATACCCACTCTTTTGAAGTTTGGAGCTCCATCGAAGACATTCTCCAGTCGTCATATGCCTCGATGATATCTTCCCCTACAAACGATACCTCCTCATTGGGAAAATACGTTTTCAATTGTTCGTATTCTCTGTCTACAGGAATTTATGCCAAATGATCTGCCAACGCTTTCCCTTTGACCGCTTTCTAAGTTACATAGATGATGTCGAACTCACTCAGCAATATCTGCCATTTTGCTAACTTACCAGTAGGCATGGGTTTCTGGAATATGTAATTCAGCGGGTCCATCCTTGATATGAGATATGTGGTGTATGCAAAAAAATAATGCCTCAACTTTCGAGCTATCCATGTCAAAGCACAGCAGGTGCGCTCCAGCAAAGAGTATCGGGCTTCGTAAGGCGTGAATTTATTACTTAGATAGTATATCGCCTGCTCCTTTCTTCCAGACATCATGTTGTCCTAGAACACAACCAAAATCGTCCAACACGGACAAGTAAAGAAGCAGAGGTATTCCTGGTTCTAGGGGACCAGAACGGGTGGTTTAGATAAATACTCCTTGATTTTGTCAAAGTATTTCTTGCATTCTTCAGTCCAACTTGTTGCATCATCTTTTTTCAACATCTTGAAGATCGGCTCGCATATCACGGTCGGCTGTGCTATGAAACGGATGATGTAATTGAGACGCCCTAAAAAGCTCATCACATCTTTCTTACTCTTCGGAGGTGTCAAGTCCTGGATGAATTTGACCTTTGACGGGTCTAACTCAATCCCTTGGTGGCTGACGATGAACCCTAAAAATTTTCCAGTAGGGACTCCAAAGGCACACTTTGCGGGATTCAGTCTCAGATTGTACCTTCGAAGACTATTAAAGAATTTCTTCAAATCTGCTATGTGATTTGTACTAATTTTTGGATTAGATGATGACGTCATCCACGTACACCTCTATTTCCTTGTGTATCATGTCGTGGAAGATAGTTTTCATGGCCCTCATGTAGGTGGCTCCAGCATTCTTTAAACCAAACGACATCATTTTGTAGCAGTACATTCCCCATGGTGTGATAAAGGCCATCTTTTCGGCATCCTCCTCATTCATCCAGATCTGGTGATATCCCGCGAATAAATCCACACAGGATTGGAGTTCATGCTTGGTGTAGTTTTCGATCAGTATGTGTATATTGGGCAGCGGGAAGTCATCTTTAGGACTTGCCCTGTTTAAATCTCGGTAATCAACACACAATATGACTTTGCCATCCTTCTTCAAAACTGGCACGATGTTGGCCAACCATGTCAGATACTAAACTACTCTGAGACCCTTGGCTTTGATTTTCTCAGTGGCTTCCTATTTTATCTACAAACTCATATCTGGCTTGAACTTTCTGAACTTCTACTTTACCGGGGGACACATGGGATTGGTAGGTAGCTTGTGAGCCACTATGGATATGCTCAAGCCAGTCATATCATCGTAGGACCATGCAAAGATATCTTCATACTCTTTTAGGAACCAGACATACTCTTCCTTCTCTGACAGTGATAGGTGAATGCTTATACGTTTTTCCTTGACTGTTATGGAATCCCCTAAGTTAACTGTCTCAGTCTCGTCTAAATTAGACTTAGGATTGTTTTCAAAGTTTTCCACCTCTCTGATGATTTCCTCAGGTATTACATCATCTTCCAAATCCTATGAATCACTATCCTTCTGTTGCGTTGTCTCATTGCATGTCACAGTCGTAGGTTCATCGGGATAAGTATAATAATGTTGTAACGAAAATGTAAAGGATAGTAATAAATATGAAAAATAGCAATGTATTAATAAAATCTTGAAAACATTAAGAAATACGGCTCGACGACTCGAGCAATTATCAAAACAGAATACTTTCAAAACAAAATGCTGAAAATGTCTTAAATGCTCAAAACTATTTTAAAAACAATTGATGCTAATCTGCCAGGCTACCCAGGAACTCGACGGGCCCGGGATGGTGCAACAGTCCAGTTCTTGAGAATGGTTCCTCTTTTCATGGTCTGAATGATAAGGTCTTCCTCCTCCTCCTCCTCCTCCTCCTCCTCCTCCTCCTCAACTATTTCATGGCAATCCATATCTTCTTCATCCAGAAATAACTTCCTCATGCCGGGTAAGACTTCATCTTCCTCAGATCCCCACATCACGTCTGCTTGTTGGAATGTTTGTTGTAGATATGGTACCGGTTGTTCCAGTGGATAATAAGTACCACTCCATGGCGGTGACCAATCTTGGTAATCTTGCCAAGTATATTCATACCCAAGCCCGAAAGTTGTACCATGATACTATGGTTGTACTGGTTTGGTGATCCCCTAGAGGTTTTTGCCGAGACCTTTGTCAGGTTCATACCATATCCATAGTAATATGCTTTCTATCTTATTGCTCCACCATTTGTACTTTTCAATTGCATTGGCGCGCTCAATGCGATGGTATGTTTCTCCACCCAACTTCTTCCTTTTCCCAATGACTGGAACGGTCTGATTGGTGTAGATGGGGTTGCTTCCATCCCCATAGATAATCACCTCTTGATGATTCCATTCAAATTTCACACCCTGATTCAGAGTAGAAGCCATTTCCCCAGCGACATGTATCCATGGTCGTCCCAACAATAGATTATAGGTAGCATATATATCCAGCACTTGAAACTCGACATCGAACCAGGTTGGGCCCATTTGTAGGTTGAGGTTGATTTCTCCAATTGTGGACCTTTGAGATCCATCGAATGCTTTCACATTCATGCTTCCCATCCGTATCTCGTACAGGACTTTACCCAACCTCTTTAGGGTAGTCAGTGGACATATGTTGACACAAGATCCTCCGTCTATTAGGACCCTGGCGATGAATTTGTCCTCAAATCGCAGTGTGATGTGCAATGACCTGTTGTGACTTAGTCCTTCTGGTGGTAGCTCATCTTCGTGAAAGGTGATTTTGTGTCTTTCCAACACCTGCCCCACCATGTTTTCCATCTCCCCACTAGTGATGTTGTTCGATACATAAGCTTCATTCAGCACTTTCATCAAGGCGTTCCCGTGTGTCTCGGAGTTTTGCAGCAGCGACAAAATGGATATCTGAGCGGGAGTTTTGTTCAGATTATCAACAACAGAGTATTCCCTTGCTTGTACTTTCCTTGTCATCAGTACCTGTCTCGACAATAGGTGGCTTAGATATGGTTTCCTTGCTTGTTCCCCCAAGTTTTCAGGTGTATAGACTCTACCAGTTCTAGTTATGCCTTATGTTGTACCTGTCTCCTCCATTTTTTATTTCACTTTTCTCCTGGCTTCCGCAACATAGTCACATGGGATGGCATCGGACTTGTAGGATGGTGTGGGAGCTACCATCACAGTGAGGGGTGCAGTTACCTCGACCTCAAATGGTGCTTGAGTTTGTACCACAAGTGGTGTGAGGGTGACTGCCACGACCCATTTCTCCCTCCGTAAGACGTCGTGATGGAACCTAGTCGCTACGACTAGGTAAGCCTAATAACATCGAAATAACAAAAATAAAGCAATAATTAACAACTAGCTTCAATAGATATAATATACTGATAAGGATGCCATTCGGCATGTACAAGTAAACCAACACTTGTCTATACACAGCACTCCCAAAACCTGGTAATCACGAGTCACAAGCTCTAAGAGTTTGTTTAACTGTCTTCTATACATAATGTCTAAATAGATAAAGGAGGGAAATTAAAATAGTATAAAGGATAAAGGGGGACTCTGAGGATCTGTGGGCGCGTGAAGATGTACCTTGAAGTCTCTGGTAAGCTGCTGCGGCTGCACTAATGATGAGGCGGATAAGATATACCTTGATCTGCACACAAAAAACATGTGCAGGAAGGGCATGAGTGCACCACAATGATACCCAGTAAGTGCCAAGCCTAATCTCGGTCGAGTAATGACGAGGTCAGGTCAGGGCCTTACCGGAACACACACACACACACACACACACACACACACATATATATATATATATATATATATATATATATATATATATATATATATATATATATATATAAAAGCAAGGCAAAAGGAAATATCGCAGTTAATAAAGACTGAAATGTAACGAGGAAAGAATCGTGCAAAAACAACAGCTCAGAACACAACAGCTCAACAGGGGATCTCCCGAGATACCGTCTCATAGTCCCAATTGTAAATGTGCAAGGGGATCTCCTGGAATACTGTTATGTAGTCCCAAAGTAAATATGCAAGACAGTGGGATCTCCCGGAATACCGTTTCGTAGTCCCAAAGTAAATATGCAGTACAGGGGGATCTCCCGGAATACCGTTCTGTAGTTCCAAAGTAAATATGCAGCCAAACAACAAGATTCAATAATCATGGCACGGAGTCTTACAATTTATCCCAAGTACAAGTTAAGGAAGGCAGGTAAACCACTAAACATGCTGCACGTAGTTCAAGTAAATAACTAAGGCAAGTAGGCATGCTTTCTTAGTCTAACAGAATGCTACACAAACTAATAAGTTCAAATAAGAGGAAATACAGGTTACTATTTAATGAAAATCAGGTTTTACAAAAATAGCCGATGTACGTATTCGTCACCTCACGTACACGGGCTTATATAACAACGATAGTACCAATCCTAAGGGGTGTTTCCCCCACACAAGGTTAGGCAAGTCACTTACCTCGAACCAAGCTCAAATCAATCCAAAACAATGCCCTTTCCACGAATATCTGACTCCGAATGGCCCAAATCTAGCCAAAACCAATTACATAACATAAATATAATTACAAGAAACTAATCTAGCAAAAGGAATCAAGGTGAAATAAAGAAATTGGAAAATCGCTCAAAAAGCCTCCCCATGCCCACGTCTCAGAATCGGGTAAAAGTTACCAAATAAGAACACCCATTCACCCACGAGTTCACTCGTACAAAAATTATCCAAATACGACGCCTAAATCCCACTCAAAACTCAGAATTTCATTTGGGGGACCTTTTCCCCATTTCCCAACCTTCCCACTCAAATCCCTTAATTAAATGAATAATACAACAATAGATTGATGGAATATAATCAAAATCGAGTTAGGAATCATTACCCAATAATGTCCTCTAAAAATCCTTCGAAGTTTTGCCCAATTTCGAGCTCTTCAAGTCCCAAAATAAAAATGAGATCAAACCTTCGAAATTTCCCCTTTTCTGCCCAGCGATTTCGCTCTTGCGACCTCATCATCGCACTTGCGGTGCCGCTTCTGCGGCTTGGACTCCGCATCTGCGAGTTTTCGTTAAAAATCTAGAGTCCGCACCTGCGTGCCTATGTCCGCATCTGTGGATGCTCTTCTGCGATTTCTCGTCCGCTTCTTCGGAACCTTGGATCCTTCTCACCTCAGCATCTGCGACTACCCTTCCGCAGATGCGGCTCCGCTCCTGCGTATCACTCATTGCATCTGCGACCACTAACTCTCAGAACTAAAGGCATATCTGCGATCCTAAGCTCTCTTCTGTGGGGCCACACTTGTGGACTCTTCACCACAGGTGCAAAAACACCAGAAACTAACATATCAGAAATTCCTCTAAGTCCAAGTTTTCACCCGTTAAGCACCCGAAACTCACCCGAGGCCCCCGGGACCTCAATCAAACATACCAACCAATCCTAAAAGACCATAAGAACTTAGTCAAACCTTCAAACCACATCAAAAAACATCAAAAACATGAATTACACACAGATTCAAGCCTAATGAACTTTGAAATTTCTAAATTCTACTAACGACGTCAAAACATATCAAATATCGTCCGAATGACCTCAAATTTTACAAACAAGTCAAAAATGACACTATGACCCTAATCCAACTTCTGGAATTTCATTCCGAATCTGATATCAAAATTTCGATTGCCGACCAAAATCGCCAAAATTCCAATTTTTGCCAATTCAAGCCTAATTCTACTACGAACCTCCAAATCACATTTCGAATGTGCTCCTAAGTACTCAATCACCTAACGGAACCATCAAAAATTAAATCTGAGGTCATTTACATACAAGTCGATATTCAGTCGACTTTTCCAACTTAAGCTTCCAATTAAGATACTACATTACTAGAGATTGGGTAATGTAAACCGGTTTGCATTACCAGAGATTGGGTAAGGGCTCGAAATTACCTTGAGGGGAAGGTGTTAGGAACCCCTCAAGATCCACAATGGTGGGTCCTAGCCAAACTCAATTTAAGTGAATTAGTCATAAAGCAACTTGAACAAATAAAGATTATTTAAAAACGGGAATAAGGGGGTCCTAGGTTTATTAGCCTATAGGATCACTTTTGTACAATACTCGGTAAAATTTCCTCAAATAGAGGTGTTACGCATAGCATTAGCGCACAAGTCATCATATCCTTTACTACCCAATTACCCTCCCCTTAATTATTATCTAGTAGTATCGAGTACGTACCCTATGCGTGCATTACCTGTCCTTTACCTATGGACCTGAAGGTGCTTAGGGCCTCTATTTAAGGTGGTTCTAGACTCACCTATGGTGCTGAAAAGGAGAAAACTAGGCGTCAAACAAAAGCAAATTGGATGACCATATAAGGAACAATTAAAGGGCTCAGATTTACCTCCACAAGTAAAAATATACAATTGCACAGCCCAAACAAACAGTTTAAACTAT
This sequence comes from Nicotiana paniculata, assembly GCA_005239505.1. Lineage (NCBI taxonomy): Eukaryota > Viridiplantae > Streptophyta > Magnoliopsida > Solanales > Solanaceae > Nicotiana > Nicotiana paniculata. The sequence goes on from MDKI01034634.1 coordinate 72,344, forward strand.
TTAAAGCCTTATAGCAGGATATCTAGATGAGCACAAAGCAGAATATGCAGCATTTTATTAAGACGAAGCAGTGAATACCTAATCAGTTTGCCTACATATTTTATTATTTACTGGATCTGGGCAGTTTTTAAGTAGTCAAACAAACACAGTTTTAAATTTCAGAACTTTTATCAACCTACAGGTCTGCCTAGGTAATAACTGGGCAGGATCCTATAGACATAGTATCTAAGTGTGAATCAGACCATAATAATAAACTAGCGATTGATTTATAACAGGAAGATTTTTATCTGTTTAGACCCTATAGGCATGATGTCTATCACTAAAAAATGATCACAAGCATTACTTCAGGACATATAAACACAAAAATTGATTTTACATATTTATCTCTACAAACATGATATTTAAGTGTCAAATTGCTTTTCTTTTACGTATTTCCTATAGGCATGATATCTAGGCGAATAAAGGAGTTAATTAATTGCCCCAAACAAGTTCAACAAAAGAACCTAGAAACATGATTTCTAATGCACACACAGAGATTTTGAAAATATGGTACTTGAGGCAGAATTGATAACGTCCTAGAAGCAGGATTTCTAAGGTGCAAAAATGTGAAAATTCAGGATTTCAAAGAATGACATAAGTCCTATGGGCATGATTTCTAATGCATATAAATCACCACAATAACCTATAGGCATGATTTCTACCCGAACCCAACAATAATATGTACATATAAAGTCCCTCCCAGATTACTAATAACCCCAAATACATGTTTTTACAAGAATTATTATTACAGACCAGATATAAAATAATTACATAATGAAAATCATTATACTATAGGGAGCCTTAGCAGGCCCAATGTCAATCTTGGAAGCCAGGCCTTTAACCAAATCTGAAGTGTGCCAGTATCTCATACTATACCAAATGGTCTTCTGGTGCGTCAACGCTCCCAAGGGCCTCAGGGACCCCGGGCAGTACTTACACCAGAAACCCTTTTAAAGAAACAATTTTGTGAACAAGCTTGGGAAATCCAAGCCCAGTGTGTCAGAGTTCGAAGGAGTCTCATGGACTCCTAGGCAGTTCTCATACTGGAGGGACAGGACCCTAGATATTCTAAGAGTAGGAGTTGAAAATAGTTTATGAAAATATGAATAGTTTTAGGAAAACAGTTCTGAAGTAAAAATAGGAGTAAACAGAGTCATTGCAGCTCTCTGAGTTCAAATATTTTCAGCAATCAAACATTGGACAAAACAGAATCATGATTGCTTCAAGAAAAGTTTCACATTGCCTAGATTTGACTTAGTTTATCACTAGGTGAGCAGATAGCATACTGGATCAGAATAATGATCAGACAACTATACAGGGAAAGGTAGCAGGGGTTGGGAGCATAGAAGTCAGGAACATATAAAACAGGACAAACATGAAGGCATGCTAGTCAAGAAACAAGTGGATAAGTATTCTGTATCAAATAAGAACATGCTAGAGTGTATGAACCATATTGACATTTTGGACAAGACAATTTCATGAGAGTTGAGGCCAACTAGTTAGCAGAGACATAAAGCAGGCAAAGGCAGGTTGACAGACAAATTACATAACATACTGAATAGGACCTAGTGACAGAGATAGACATGCTGGTTAAGAGCAAGCAATATGAAGCACATAGGTTTAATCGCATATGATAACAGCCAGATTACATAACACTGAATAGGACCTAATGACAGAGATAGACATGTTGATTTAAAGAAATAAACAGGAAGACAGAAGTTTAACTACACATAAGTAGTTATTGCTAATTAAAATCAACAAAAGAGGAAAGACAGAAGTAGTCATGTTAATTGAAATCAATATACAGGAAAGACATGGTCTTAACTACACAGAAGTAAAGCAATAGACAGGAAAGCACATAGGTTTAAACTTCATAGCATAATGAATGGAAATAGGAGGAGAGACATACCAGTTAAAATAGCAAACAGGAAGGTAAAAGGATGCAGAACCCAATAGTCTAGACTTGGCTTTCAGCCGGCTAGACAGTGTAGCAAACACAAGTAACAGTTCAGGGTCAGGGTCAGGATATTTGTCTTTGGGTTGGATCATTTGGCAAGAAAAGATGGTTTT